>JABUQX010102076.1:0-26612 GCA_015478945.1 Trachelipus rathkii | reverse complement strand
TAATAACTCTTTATCATTAAAACTCAGGCTTAAGCAGGGTTTTTCCCCACTTCTACTCCTATACAGCTAACATATTTATGGGAACTCATCGAATTCTACATATTCTCCCTCAATCTTTTGTTATCATAATTCCTTCTGGTTTAGATACGTTGATGATATTTTTGCAGCTTTACCATTAACTATAAACCCCACCAACATTCTTAACCTTATCAATAATATACATCCCAACATAAAATTTACAATAGAACTTTCCAACAACAACACCCTTCCCTTCCTTGACACTCTCATTTCTTGGACCCCCAGAACATCTTACAATTTTCTGTTTACAGAAAACCTACTGCTAACCCTAATTACAAAACATTGGTTTTCTTCACACCCAAAACACCAAAACTCGGTATCCATTTCCTCTCTTTATCTCAAGAGCGCTTCAATATTCTGCTCCCCTTCTTTTCCCTAACAATCTGAAATTAAATCTTATTTCTTCCCATTCCTTAGCTCTCTTACCCCACAACACATCCATTATACTGCTTTACGCCGACTAAGAAAATATTTTACACTAAACTCAATGGGCAAAACCAGAACACACACTTCCTTTTTTACCATTACCAAAACCCATTTATTCACAATACTGTTAAAAAAATACTACCTGAATCCATACACATTTCCTCCTCAAATATTCTCCCTTTCAAAAAAATTCTAAAACCACACACACACAACAATACTTCCACCTCACAATACGTTTACAAAATTCCTTGTTCACAATGTAATCAAGCATACATCGGAGAAACTATCGACTTCACCCGTAGAAGATACCAACATAAATACGATCTAAAAACAGATAACCTAAACTCTGCCCTTACCATCCACAGATCCACCCACAACCACTTTATAAATGCTGACCACATGACACCCATTATCAACATTGATAACATACACCTGAGAAAACTCTCCGAGTCATTTTGCATTACCAACCCCAATAATTTTAACATACAAAAAAACGAATACATAATAGATCCTATTTTAAACAACATATTAAACTTCTCACCTTTTTTTAAAAAAATCTAAAACAAAAACTTTTCTTGATAATTTTTTGATTTTTAAATTTTTTTTTTTTTATATTTATGTCTGTATATCACACATCTGAAAGAAGGTCACGATTCGACCGAAAGCTCATGTAATGTAATTTATTAATAATAATATTTAGAAAAAAAAAAAATTTTCTTCTGCTGAAATTTCCTGAATCTAATTTCTCTATAGGCATATTTACTATTATTATTATTATTATTATTATTATTATTATTATTATTATTATTATTATTATTATTATTATTTTTATTTATATATATATATTATAATTATATATATATATATATATATTATATATATATATATATATATAAATGCGTAATGATGAATAAAGGCGTTATGTGAAAAAAAGCCACTAAATTTAAACCTTATTCACTTTTGATTTAAGATCTAAATACATTAATTTTTCTCCCTTGCTAGAAGCAGAAAAATAACTTTGGTTTAAAGGCATAATGCTAAAAAAAAAGTAATAAATTAGCCCGTATTTAGTCGTGCGATAAGGCCTATTATTGAATAAAATTGTTTTCCCAATCGATAAGCAATTTGTCATTCTCATTTGCATTGCATTTTTGGCCATATTTACGAACAGAATAAGGGCTAGTTTCCTTTTAGAAGCGATTTCTTGCATTTGAAGTCAGCATATAAAATTTACTATTATAAAATATAAAATAGAGGGAGAGTTACACATCGCATATCGAAGCGATGAAATTACCTCCCATTTTTATATGGTGCGTCTTCTCTTTTGCGTTCATATTCTTCACAACACTCATCTCTCAGGCAACATATTTACTTACTCCCATTTATTCGCACATTATCATAATACAGCATGATTAAAGTACCACCTCCTACTTCGTAGATAAACGCATTACAGACATCCCTACTACTCATATTCCTGTGTGCGGGGGAGAAAGAAATTTCCCACATCTGTTTGTCTCTGCGTGTCGTAGAAGTTCGACTAAGGGGCGGTGGTTAGTTGGGTTCGGCTGCCCATCTACCATCTCTTATCTTCCTAGGATATGCTTGTGCATTGCCTCGGAGATGGTCGTGATCCGCCTTTGTAACGACCTTGCTTATTTTTCGGCGATTTTAGTATTGAATTCGTATGTTGAGTACCATGTTATCATGTCAGTTAGGAATTAGATGTTATGTATGAGCGATATAGGAGCGAGAGAGGTATATGGATGTTATCTTTAGTAAGGGAAAATTTGGGACTTTCGTTTCGCTGTGAACTGAACCAAAGGATGTAAAGGAAAAGGTTGTTAAGATTTCATAGTGTGTGGTTCGTGGATAACGTTGCTGCGTGGTGGAAGAATTGTATTATGAGCAGAGGTGAGAGAAGTGGAAATGTTAGCAATTTTTTTGGATGGTGCCATGTTGGTACGATTATAGTCTATGGTACCGATCTTTTGTGTGTGTGTAGTCTAGAATTCTATGGTTTAGAATTTTATTTAGCTTTGTAAAGGCAAGATTGCGTTATGTGTTGGTTCGTTTGAACGTATTTGGTTCCTTCTTTTTTATTTTTTTTTTCCTGTGGAACACGTTGAAGAGGTTACGATTTTTTGGGATTATTAATCTGAATCGAATGTTCTGAGAATAGGGTTGTAGTAGGAGCTTCAGTCATTGATAGTTTGTTTTGGGGTGACCTGATAATGGTTGGATAGGTTGTTAATCATATAGAAAGGGATGGTATTATCCTACATGTGTTGTTTATTTGGGGTGGTCGGGTGAAAAATGAGAATGGTAGGTAAAGGTGATTGTTGATTTTCATGTTGAAAGAGTAGATGGTATGTGTGTTTAGACAGTAATACTTTCTTGTAAGAACACAAAGCGTATACCACAAGTAATATTTTCCTATAGAAGTGGTGTAGGCTAGAGGATGGCTTCTTTGAAGTGAAAAGTATGATTGATTTTGTTGGTGAAGAAGAGAAGGAAATGTTAAAGTATGTGTTGGATGTTAAATCAGTGAGGGTTTAGGAATGGGATTATCGGATCATTATGATTGTTTCTACTGTAAATTACAATGTTTATGTGGTGTGCCTGGATAGGTGAGGAGTGTTCGATTTTTATGCCGTTAGAGAAGGTAGGCGTAAAATTTTAATGAGTGGAGTAAGCTTAAGTGAGCATAGATCTAAGTGATAACTTTGTTAAGAGGCTCGCTGTAATCGGTTGTAGCTTCACTACTACGTTTGATATCTGTTGACAAATCATGGGTGGCATTGAGTTGAAGCAGTTGTTTAGTAGTGTCAAAGAGAAGTAGCTGTGGTATTGCTCAAAGTGGAAAGTAAGAAATGTTAACAGCGAAGGTTTTGGTGGATATGAAGAGGTGATCGAAAGGGCGTTAAAGGGAAAAAGAAGCGTGGTTTGGATCTTACTTATATAGCAGATGGATTGTAAGTGTTCCATTCAAAATTGAATAGATGCTTTGGAATGTATATAAGGAGTGGAAATAAATAAAATACTAAAAGGTGGCAAATACTGTAGGTTAAAAACATTAGAGGTAATATGTAACACGTTACGAAGGTGGATGAATGAGGACATACACAGGGAAGTTATGTGAAGCCTCTCGGAATGGAAGCGCGAGAGGTTAGAAAGAGAATTAAGGGGAATCTCTTGCTAGATATATATGAATTAGTGGATGTTCGTGTCTTTTTTGTACTGATAAAATGGATGTGAGGGGAGTGTGGAAAGAACACTTCGAAAAATCTGCATAACATTAAAAGTAATGATGAGGTGTTAGTGATGTATTATTTGTTTTTAGTAATGGTGCACTGTTAAGGAATACGCGTATTTTTGGGGATGAGGGTTGAGTTGATAAAGATGGAGGTAATTTGTGTTTTAGCGTGTGAGAAAGTTGAAGGTAGGTAATTTCTTGCAGTGCTTATATTTTTAGTATGGGACAAGTGACTAGTGGATATATCGATCAATGTAGGCGGTTAGGCGAGGATTGGATTGATTTGATTTCGGATTTTTGGAAGTTTTGGATATATTAAGGCGTTTATTGGGGATGGAGTTCCAAGTGATTTTGGAAGAGAAGAACGGTCATAGTACCCTTATATAGGTTGTAGGTGGTTTAGAAAAGGGGATTACTGTAGAGATTATAGGGGAATATTTATATTGAGTGTTGTAGGGAAAGGTAGTATGCTCTGGTATTTCTTTGGGTCTGAAAGAGTTGCGTGAGTGACTAGAGGGAACTGTATTGTGAGTGTAACAAGGTGCGTTTTTAGGAAGTGGTCAAGAGGATGTGGGTGGATCTAAGAGGTCTTTAACATGAAAACAAATGATTGAGAAAATGAGGAGAGAAGAAATAAATTATTGATTTAGTTTTATTGGAATTTACTAACAAGTGCTCGTATGATAGATTAATTTTCTTTAGGGAAGCTCTTTATTGTGCAGGTATTAGTGAGATTCGCGTGTTGGTGGTAGGCTCTGAATGGAATCAAAAGTTCATGTGTATCGAATTAGATATGAAGCATTGTAGGGTATACCATGAATTATTAATGGTGCCAACTGTGTTGTTTGGTTTTAGGATGGATCGGGTAGTGTTGTATCTATTGTGTGTTGTGTTATGTCTCCTTGGTTAATTAATTTGTATATATTCAATTTGTATACGGGTTGGGTTATGAAAGAATTTCGAAGTGTTGGGATGGCAGATGGGGTTGAGAAATGATTGAGAATGGGATTGAGTGAGGGTGCCTTCTACACTAATTATATTGTCGGATGATTTTGTTCTGTGTTGTTGCGTAAATCTGAAGAGAGTTTGAGAAGAATTGGTAGAGAGATTTGGCAGGGTTATGTAAAAGGAGGGGTTTTGAAAAGTAACACGTAGATAAGAGTAGGTTAGTTGTGAGTGAGGAAGTCCTCAGTGTGAAGTTTTGTTCAGATGGTGAGCAGTCTGGAGCAAGTGAATGAGTTTTAATATTTAAGGGTATGTGTTTTGGATGAGAAGGGAACGGATGAATGCAGAGTGTAGTAGGAAGTTTGTAATGGCAGGAAGATTGCTGGTGCAATTAAATCGTTGGTGAATGTAAAGGGACTAAGTTTGAGTGTCGGTAGAGTCTTAACATGAGGGTATGTGTTTACCTGTGTTATTGTATGGTAGTGAGACTATGGGTCTGGAATAAGAAATATAAGATCTAAAAGTTCAATGTGTTTCAGATGGAAAATCTTTACAGGGCATGCTAGGTGTGAGAGAATTAATAAAATGAAGGAATGAACGTATTAGAGAGCTGTGTGGTGTGAAGAAAAGGGGTAAATGAGAGAATAAATGAAAAGTATGTTGAATGGTTTGGTCACGTGGAAAGGATAAATGATAGTCGTTGGTTAACCGGATGTATAGTGGAGAGTGTGTTGGGTTGGGAACCGACCGGCTGGAGACCGAAGAGAAAGTGGATTGAGTCGGTGAACGAATGTATGAACGGAGAGAAATGTGAGTTTGGCAGGAGCGAGAAATAAAGGTCCATGATAGGAGAGAATGGCGGGGTTTTGTAATGGGGGCATGGTTGTGGCGCCACCTGGGTCCAAGGGTGAATCCCTTACATTGACGATTATACCATAGTGAGGTCCGCAGCGGTCATGAAGCTTTAGGGTGGATTTTCTGTCTGTTGACGAGCTTTCACTAATTAATGGTAGAGAGAGGGGGGCGTAAAGGCTGGGCTTTCCTTTTCGACATTTGTCATACTCTCCTACTGTTTTTCTTTTTCCTATGCTTGTAGCGCTCCTTACTCCCAATCTTGGGAAATAAAAAAGGAAGAAGAAGAAAGAAAGAAAATAAAAATAAATAATTCAATAATTATTATTATTTTCATCCCACCAAAGTATACATGCTGTAATTATTTTTTTTTACTTAACATAGGTACGCATTCATTGCATGCCTTTGCATCAATGGCGAAAACGCCACTGGATATATATAATATTATATATATATATATATATATATATATATATATATATATATATATATATATATATATATATATATATATATATATAATATATATATATATATCATATATATATATATATATATAGTATTATATATATATATAGGTATATATATATATATATATATATATATATATATATATATATACTATATATAATTATATATAAATTGTATATTTTAATATATATATATATATATATAATATATATATATATATAATATATAATATATATATATATATTAATTTAATATATTATTATTATTATAAATAATATATAATTATATATATTATATATATATATATATATATATATATGATATATATATATATATATATATTATATATTATATATATATATAATAATATATATATAATATATATATAATCGAAATGCAAATATTTTACCTTTGCAATCAAATTTGTATTTGTAAATACCCCTTAATGTATTTTCACCATGCTAGCGATATACGAATCCTGGACCCTAGCAGATGAGGGTGCAAGTGTTTTTGACTACACTACGCTACGACGAGACAAAGGAGAAACCGAAGATAGAATACTTCTACTCTGTCCAAAGAAGGGCATTACTCGGTTCCTCCCGCTCGCAGCTCGACGTAGGAACGCAAACAGGGCACCAGCACATGGTGAATAATAATACCATAAACCGGGGGTTATTTATGTATAATGAAATGCAATAATTTTAACCTTGCAAACCAAATTGTATTTGTAAATACCCCTAATGTATTTTTCACCATGCTAGAATACGAATCCTGACCTAGCAGATGAGCGTGCATATGTTTGACCACTACGCTACGACTAGACAAAAGAGAAACCGAGAATACTTCTACTGTCCAAGAAGAGCATTACTACGGTTCTCCCGCTCGCACTCGAACGTTACCCTGTTTGGCCTGTTTGGCCCTGTTTTGGCCCTAACGTTCGAGTGCGAGCGGAGGAACCGTAGTAAATGCTCTTCTTGACATTTTTATTTTTATGGTAAGAAGCTATTCTTCGCTTTCTCTTTTGTTCTCGTCGTAGCGTAGTGGTCAAACAAATGCAAGCTCATCTGCTAGGGTCCAGGATTCGTATCCTATGCATGGTGAAAATACATTAGGAGGTTATTTACAAATACAAAATTTGATTGCAGGGTATTGCAATATTGCATTTCATTATACATAATAACCCCAGGTTTATGGTATTATTATTCACCATGCGCGGAACCCTGTTTGGCCCTACGTTCGAGTGCAAGCGGGAGGAACCGTAGTAAAATGCTCCTCTTGGAGTAGAAGTATTCTCGGTTTCTCTTTTGTCTTGTCGTAGCGTAGTGGTAAACACATGCACGCTCATCTGCTAGGGTCAGGATTCGATTCCTAGCATGGTGAAATTACATTAGGGGGTATTTTAAATATATATATATATATATATATAATATATTGTATATATATATATATATATATATATATATATATATATATATATATATATATATTCTGTATTAATAAAATAAATAATTACTTTTTTTTTTATTTTGCCGGAGCCGGAGCAGCCTCTTTTTTGCGGCTCGACTCCGGCCTTCCGGCTCCACTCAAACAAAAATTTTCGGCTCCGACTCCGGCCTCCGGAATCTATGTCCCCCCAAAATTTCTACTTCTACTCCGGCTCCGGCTCCGGCTCCGGCTCCGGCTCCGGCTCCGGCTCCGGCTCCAGTCCCTCAAAAGTTTCGCCTCCAAATCCGGCTCCGGCTCCACCCAAAACCTTGCGGCTCCGCGGCTCCGGCTCCGGCTCCAGGCTCCGGCTCCGGCTCCGGCTCCGTAGCCCTGGTGTGTAAAAACGCAAATTTTTTACATTATAAACATGAAAAGATAAAAAATTTAGTTAAAACAAAATGTTTTAAGCAAAAAAAATTAAATATAAATAAAATAATAGAAAATTTGAAAATAAATTGCAATTTAAATTAAAAATTAAATACAAAGAATAAATGTAAAATGAAACTTATAAAATAAAATAGCAAACAATATATTTTAGTTGACGTTTAAAAAAAGAAAACGAGATTTTGAAAATAGAAATGTCAGTCTTCAACCTTTAGAAAACGGGTTATCTTTGTATGATACATTGGTTCTCTTCCTCAAGTCCTATTTGTCCTTTATATGCTGTGTGCTCTCCAAATTTCATCCTTCTATGTCAATTTCCAAGATTTTGAGGCTCAGCCCCAACACTCTGTGAGCTTAGTAACACGTAACTTCGTGTGCGAAGAAGTTACCTTATAAGAAAAGTGTATGCCACGTTTCGTCCTTCTATGTCAATTTCCAAGGATTTAGGGCACAGCCCATCCCTCAATGGGCGTACGTCACGTTACCTCGGCTGCACCGGGATAACTTATAAGAAGGGTGTATACTAAGTTTCATCCTTCTATGATCATTTTCAAGATATTAGGGCTCAGCCCCAACATCATATGGGCATAGAATCACTTTACTTCGGCTGTACCGAGGATACATTATAAGAAGTGTGTATACCAAGTTTCATCATTCTACGGTCATTTCCTACTTGGAGGGGCCAGCACCTCCCTCCGGAGGGTGCACGGCCATTTAACCTCGGCTGCAGCGAGGATACCTTATATGAAGGGTGTATACCAAATTTCATCCTTTTACGATCATTTCCAATTTTTAGCGTCACCCCCAACGTCTACGACGAGGTTACGTCATACCTAAACAGGGTGTCAAGTTTGATTAAGATACAATGTTGTAAACTCCATCCGGTGCTAGATGTGGTGCAGTGCGGTGCGGAGTGGTGCGGTGCGGTGTGGAGCGATGCCGGACCCAAGGCGGTGTCAAGGCTCAATGCGGAGAAAATATATTCATAATTAAACATTTACTATTTATTTATTTATTTATTTATTTTAATTTATTTATTTATTTATTTATTTATTTATTTATTTATTTATTTATTTTTATTATTATTTATTATTTGCTATTTATTTATTATTATTTATTTATTTTTATTTATTTTTTATTTTTCCGTCTCCCACGCAGCGGCCTTCGTACCCGCCTTTCCCGGGTAGATATATATATATATATACGAGGGAATTTTATAGACGAACTTTCCCACATACTACTGAACAGCACAAAGAATAAATTACCGTATTAAGTAAGGTTAAAAGTTATATTTGCAAAGCAAATGCAGTTTATAGCTTTGTATTCATTATATTTACACGGTGTAAGTGGCGAGTTATTACGAACAAAAGTACATGACGAAACTAGTTTTTGTCTGATAGTTGATTTAAATATAGTTTTAAGAATGACAGCTGTAAGCGTACCAAACTAAACTTTTGCGTTATAATAAGCTTTGAAAACTTCTTGTCTGAAGTATGATAAACCTAAAACTTACCAATACCCTTCCCCCTATCCCAATCTTAAAGACATATTTACGCTAATGTTGAATTGCCCTCGTTATATTCTTTTCATTAAATATTAGAAAAAAAATTGTTTTTTTTTAAGAGCATTTATAAATTAAGCTATTTTATAGTAAAAACTGTAAGTCTGGATTTGAATTTTAAGATGGTGATATACAGAAAGAAGCAGATTTGAAATCCTTTTCGATCCAAGTGTTCATTGATTTTATATTTTCATCAAAACCTCAGAGGCTTCTTAATATATATGATAATCAAACTCGAGCTCAATAAGAAAATCCTATCAGTGTTATTCTGACAGACTATTCCCATTTAACTTATCCTGTTTGCCAGTTACGAATATTTGTTTTGCTTCGGAATTTTATTATATTTTGATTTCAGGAATGCGAATGAATTTACTTAAAATAATCCCTATCAACTTATATTAACTTTATATTTGAATACTAGGTATATATATATATATATCCGTTATATATATATATATAAATTTTTTACTTTAAATTTATATATATAATTTACTATTATATTATTTTTTAATTATATTAAATAACAGCCTAATTATATACTATTATATATTATATTATATTCATTTTTGTTAAAAATAATAAATATATATATATATATATATTATATATATATATATCTATATAAATATATATATATATATATACTATATATATATATATACTATACTATATACGTAATCATAGATATATATAGTACTGATATTATATATTAATATATGATATTATACTATAATATATATAGTATAATATACTATATATCTACTACTATAGGTATATAATATATGATTATTATTTAATTAATTTTTTTAGTATTTGACTCCCCTGTTTTTATTTATTTTTACCGGAGTTGTTGGATTTTTTTTTGATTTTTTTAGAAAAAAAAATCAATTTAATTTTTGATTTTATTGTTTTTTTGATTATTTTGATTTTTTTGATTTTTTCAGATACGTGACGTCACGCGACAAATATATAATATTTATATAATATATATACGCATATATTAATATATATATATATTATATAGTATATATATATATATATATTATAATATGATATATTATATAATATATATTATATATATATATATAATACTATATATATATATATATATATATATAAAAGAAACAGTAAGAAGACCCATTCAACCCATGAAAAATTAAGAATTAAGAATAATTTTTAATAATATAATGTAATTAATGAATAGTAATTATTAATTTAAGAAGCCCACATGGGCCTACCTAAACTATCCCAGTCAACCAACAATAATTAATAATTAAGAATAAGAATTAAAAGCCGCATTGGCCCCTCTAGACTGTCCCAGTCAACCCATAAGAATTAATAATTAAGAATAATAATTAAGAAGCCGCAGGGTTGCCAGATGGTTTGGAGTACTTTTAGCCACAGATTGGTTAAAAATTAGCCATAATTAGCGAAATATTTATATTATATATATATATAGCTATATATTATATATTATATAGTATATATATATATATTATATATATATATATATATATATATATATATATTATATTATATATACTATATATATTTATATATATTTTATATATATATATACAGGTGTTTAGGGATTTTTTTTTTTTTTAAGGAAAAATCAATTTATTGATGTTTTTTTGATTTTATTGATTTGTTGATTTTTATGATTTTTTGATTTTTTCAGATTCATGACGTCACGCGAAATATATATATATATATATATATATACTATATATATATATATATATAATATATAATATATATATATATATATATATATATATATATATATATATATATATATATATATATATATATATATATATATATATATATATATTATATATATATATATATATATAAGAAACAGTTAGAAGACCTGTAATGGGGTGGTTCAGATAGGAAATAATTGTAATGTCAAAACTTACTCTTCCAGCAAATAAATAATTCCTTGGCCAGGCCCCCGTGACAAGACAACCATCCACAACACTTATTAAATTCTCTACCTATATTATATTAGTATTCCGACCTCCTGTTGGATAAGATATCGGCCTGTACAGTATTGCAATGCAATCAAAAACTCAAGACTTACCAACGTGACTCCCTGGAGATCTTCCAAGTAATATAACGGTAGAACGGGTTCTTTTTTTTATATGAAAACCAACCAGTCATCAATACTCGTTATCAGTGAATTTACTTACGGAGATGATCAATGCTTTGATCATAAAATAAACGTCTAGAAGACCTACTATAATAATTAATTGAATATTCAATAAATAAATAAACAAATTACTATCGGAAACAAGAAGAAAAACCACTGGAATAATTTTAAAAATACTTTAATAAAAAAAATGAAATATGTACTGCCTTTAAAAAAACAACAAGAAAAGTTTTACACATTCGTGAATATATAAATAAATGTACGAATATATTATTTATATACGCATTGGATGTGTAGAACTGCAGTTCCTGATATTATTAGCTTTAAAATATTAATGCAATATACATTAGTGAACATATATATGATAGGCTTGGTATACATTTAATGCGCATGAATTGTACATATACAACCACTATATAAAACGCTTACAAAAAATATTACATTTAATTTATATACATTACTCGAACATATTATAGGTATACATAAAATATAAAACATATATGCGCAAAAATACTATATAAATAAATTGAAATATATAATAAAGTAATAGACTGTAAGTATATTAAAAAATGAATTAGTATTTAAAACCAAAAAATTATTATAACAACAATATTTACTGAAGCGTCTGTTTTAAGTATGAACAACGCTGACTATTTTACAACGGGTACTTCATTGGATAAGTTTCTTTAATAGTAATAAAAAACTTTTATTGAAGCCAATTACTGAACAATAAAACATTGACCAAACTGTTGTTTAATAAACAATGAAATTACAAATGCTTTATATTTAATATAAAAAAAATAATAACTTAGAAATCTGTGAAAATTATTTATATTAAATAAAAGCTTACCTGCAGGCGACAAATGGCAACAATATCGGCTGCAACAAATTCTTACAAATGTATAAACATAGACTACGCACGTCGAAAATTTATGGACATAATAAACATTATTTACTCACACTTTCATTGATAAATATCAAACCTGACTACGTTAACCAATTAAACATAAAAGCAATATTACAACCTCATAAATTTATAACACATTATTAACTTTAAAATAAATAAAAGATTTAACTTCACAATAAATCACAAAAAGAATGCACTCCTGCAGACGAAAATAAAATCACTAATACAAAAATTGATCGAGCAATATACGAGACATGCAATTACCAACATAACACATCTTGACCAAAGCAATAAAAGCGGAAAAAAAGTTCCAAAATATGCTCGTCCTCAGTTTTTATACCAGCTTAAGTAACATAGATTACGTCCATTAGCCACTTAGCGACAAGTAAAACAGTAGGTCGAATGATATATACATTAATTCATTATAACAGTAAGAAAAATATATAGTCAGCATCTGAAGGGAAGGCGGGTTGGTAATCCTTAGAACTTTTTCATATTTACAAGAGAAATTACAATATTTCGTCCCATCAGAATAAAAAAGACTAACTGTTATCGGAGTTTTAGAGCTTCACATTGTCTTAACAAAAATATTTCATTTTTTTAAATTTTAAGAAATAAAATTATTTTTTATCAATTTATATATATATATATATATATATATATATATATATATATATGACTAGTATATATATATATATATATATATATATTATATATATATATATTATAATATATATATATATATATATATTAATAAACTTTGCAAAAGTAATATCCGTAGATATTATTATATCATATATATATATATATATATATATTATATATATATATATATATATTATAATATATTTATATATACTATATATTATATATATATATAAATTTATTTATATATATTATATATATATATATATATATATATATATACTAACAACGCAATTCTTTTTTAACATCGCATTACCGCATAATAATAATAATAATAATAATAATAATAATAATAATAATAATAATAATAATAATATAATAATAATAATTAATAATAATAATAATAATAATAATAATAATAATAATAATAATAATAATAATAATAATAATAATAATAATAATAATAATAATAATAATAATAATAATAATAATAATAATAATAATGGAGTAGTTATAGCAGTCACCAATGGCTTATTTACTTTAAGAGAAAAGCTCGTAAAACAAATTTACAATTGGCGCTTGCTATAATACTTCATGTATTCCTTTAATAATTATTATACTATATATATACATACTATTTTGAATGGGCTATCGCGAGATACATGTTATGTAAAGGGAATGGGATCTATGCAAGAGCATTATGGGAACTTTACTACACAAACAAATATATGAAACAAAATTTTATACATATCATGTATACCGTGTTACATCTTTGGCCCACCAAACCTGAAGCAAATTGATACAATTTTGCTTTATTTACATGGTATTATAACATTAGTTTCATCCTGGAGTGCTCCTTCTTCTGTAGTAGCTTCTGCAGGCGAATCCAATGTCTCTTCGGCTTCTGATCTACTCAAATAATCAGCAATAACATTATCTTTTCCACTGATGTGGTTTAAGATAAATCTAAATCTTTGGAGGTATAATGACCATCTCATGATCCTAGAGTTCTCATATCTCTTTTTACTCATTGCAGTCAGAGGTCTATGATCAGATTGCAGAATAAATTCTTTTCCATAGAGATATGGCTCGAACTTCCTGATGCCAGTAATGATTGCTAAGGCCTCTTTCTCCATTGTTGAGTACCTTTGCTGAGTCGCTGACAGTTTCTTGCTGCCATACGCCACCGGATGAAGAATCCCTTCGTCTTCCTGTAGGAGGACGAATCCTAGAGAAGTGTCTGAGGCGTCCACCTGTAGTGTGAAAGTCTTCTCCAACTCTGGCATTTTTAGAATCGGCTTTGAACTCAATGCCTCCTTTAGTTTTTCAAATGCTTGCTGATGTATTGACTCCCATTTCACTTTCGTCGGCTCTCCCTTCTTCGTCAGGTCAGTCAATGGCGCTGCGAGTTTCGCATAATTCTTCACAAAGTCTTGGTAGTAACCTGTGAGCCCTAAGAATGATCTCACCTGCTTCTTATTCTTAGGTGGCTCAGTCTTCATAATTTTTACTACATTATCTTCATGTAGTCCTTTGTTACCATTACCAATGTAGTGACCTAGGAACTCTACGCTCGACGAAGCGAATTCACACTTTGTTGGCCGGATGGTAAAACCTTCCTCTTGGAGTCTTTGTAGTACATTCTCTAGAGTAGTCGGGTCTCCTTGCCAGGTCAGATAATATTTGGACCTATTTTCGACAAAATAGTCCTCTTCATTTATTTCGTCTATTATTCCCATCATAACTTTAGTCGCTGGCAACTCACTCCTATGCACACCTATCAGTGTTTTTCTAACACCCTTTCCCCTTAACCTCCATTCTTTACCTCCTTTTCTCCCCAACTCTCGCCACAATCTTATACACTTCTTCGTTTTTCCGTGTCTCTTCCGACACTTTCGTTCTTCTTAATAACTCTTATCATCCTCTTTACGGATGATAGCTTCTCCATTTGATCACTCTCAATGTACGTCTTCTTATCATCATCATATCCTCTGTTTTTACAATCAGATTTACATCTTCCCTCCTTTTTTGTCATTCCTTCATTAACCATTCTGAAGTACGTCTCTACATACTTCTCATACTTTCTCCTGTACGAATTTTTTTCTTTCATCCATTCACTTTCCACTTTACTGATGTCTTCTCTTATATCTTTTTTATCAAACCTCGCATTGTGCCACTTAGCTTCATTAAGCGCCCTTACCATTTCTTCATGGTAATCTCTTCGCTTCATCATTCTCCCTTTTACTAAAATTTTCTGGCACAATGATTCTCTCATTCTCTTCATTAGTTCTATGAACTTTGCTCTTTCCTTGTTCTCTTCTTTTACCCATAAACGCAATAAATTCTTGCTGGCCCAACAATACTGTTGAGGATACTTCGTTAACTTCTCCATTACGATTTTCCTTTGTACTACAATCTTTATTTTCCTCTCTTTGAGACATCACTTCATTCTTTTCATTAGTAATTTCACCGCAACCTCCTATAACCTTCTGTGCAGTTATGCTTCTGCGAGGTGCTTCTTCTGGATAACGCGTGGCGGTGTCGTCCACGGTTAAGCCATACTGCTCTTCAGATGGTGGTGGTGTGATCGTCCTTATTGAGCCGGTAATCACTCGCTGAAAAGGCTCTTCTATGATGGGTATGTTAACACCATCTTTCCGTTTCTCTCTGAAAATTTCACGATCACTTATGAGTTCCATAACTCCCTCAACGTGAGCTACTTCCACTTCACCCACGGCTACTATCTTTTCTCCCATGGAACCTTGTGTGTGAGGTGCTGTGTCACCTCTCTGTGAATCACCATCTTCTACCGTACTGTCTGGTTCCTTAAACCTAAGTACACTATTTACAATTGATGTCCCCCGGACATCCGGTACTCCTGTACCTTCCTCAACATTCACTAGTGGTTCTGTAGGGACTATACTCACTTCTTCCTCTATAACTTCTTCATCCTTGGATGAACTTTGGGACTCCGTTACCATACACAATGGCAACTCAGTGGTTGGTCCGACATCTTCTCTGATGATGTCCAAAGATTGTGGCACAGACGGTTTCTCTCTAAAAATCTCTTCCTTCTCCAGACTCGCCATTCCATAAGTATGATTAGTTTCTGTAGATTCTTCCTGTGAATCTTCCTCAGCACGCTCGGCGATGGGGAATAGCAATCCTTTTCGAATTTGCCCGTCCTTCTCAAAATGAGGACCTCGACACGCAGTCGTCTCCCACGCGAGGTTCGGCTGACACGGGGGTAATGCGCCTTTGACATTCCCAATAACTAAATCATAAACGACTTCCGGCAGCACTGCTGTGGTCGTTATACCCACGTAGTAAGGGGTATCCACGTCAATAGTCGCGAGCGAAGCCTCTTTCACCGTTCCGTCCAACAACCTCATCGTTATATTTCCATCAATATAACGTTCTTTGGGTACGTACTTCTCTCGTTCGTACGACTACAAATTCGCAACCACTGTCTCGGAGTATCTTGACTCGATACCCATTCACCGTCCCATAAGTTATAGGCAGTCGGCGTGAAAATTTGTCATTTTCCACCTTCATAGTTTCAGTAAGGAGGTTCGGCTCTTCACCTGATCCATTCAGGACTTTATCGCCACACATGAAAACTCCGGATGCTTCCGTGTTTTTTCCTTCCTCCTTCTGTTTACTGAAATTATTCTGTCCCCAACTACTATTGTTGAAATATGGGGGGGTGTAATGGACTGGTTGAAAAGATATTAAATTAAATGTCAAAAACTTACTCTTCAAACTGATAAACAAATCCTTGGCCAGGCCCCCTTGACAATCCATCCAACTATCACTTTCTTAGATTCTCAAACCTATATTGTAACAGTATCCAGATCTCCTGTTGAATGAGCTACCGGCCTGTGCAATAATATAGTGCAACTTTATACTTAAAAACTCACCAACCTATCTCCCTGAAGATCCTTCAAGTGGAACAACGGTTTGACCGGATTCGTTGTTTTATGTGAAAACCTGATCAGTCAATATTATTCGTTATCAAAGAATTTACCTGTCTTGTGACCAATACTTTGATCATGAACTCAATGTCTTTAAGACCTAAAATAATTGCTACTTGAAATTTTTAAATAAATAAGAAAATAAATTACCTTTGGAAACACTCAAGAAAACTACTGGAATAAGTTTAAAAATATTTTAATAAAAAAAAATAAATGAATGTGTACTGCCTTATACAAAACTAGGTTTTATAAATCCATGAACATGCAGTTAGATGTCTTGTGGATGATCTACATACATGCGCATAAAATATATAGAACCCTCAGTACTTAATTTATTTATATTTTATTTTCTTTAAAATATTCCTTTTTCAATTATTAAACAATAGTAAAATACTCTAATATTAAATTTATATAGATCCTCGACCATAAAAATATGTATATAAATAAATACATAAATATTTATGTTCAAGATGTATATAAATAAATAAAATATTGAACAAAAATATACAGACTGGGTGATTTGATAAGTAATCTAAAATCTACTGAAAATTAATCAAATTGAAATTTAAAACAAATGTCGATTTGTCAGTGTGAACACAACATACAAGACCAGCTGTTTACATTAACAGTTACTCTAATACAAGTGAGTTGCCTATTAGTAAATAAATAATTCTTTTGTTGCAAATAAAATCGTGGCTGTGACAGTTAATCAATTATTAACAAATAAATATTTAAACTTACAAATGTTTTATATTTATTACCACCATATAATAATTGCGAAACTTCAAAAAATAAATTATCTAAAATACAAGCTTACCTGCCAGTAATATCTAGCAACGATTCAAAACAATGCACCTTACAAAATGTATTATTGCAGACGACACTCTGATACATCGATACACATAAGAAAAATAATATTATCACAAATGCTTTAAGAGCACAAACATAAATACCTTTAACTTTACAATAAACAAAACTGCGATACTTTACACATTAAAATTAAATCACCATATTTAATTTTAAAATAAATATTACAAACACTTTTACAATAAATCACAGAACAAACACTGCTTTGGTAACAAAAATATAACTTTAACCACATGGTAAATAAAAATTATCGAGATATTAGGCATTCACAACTACCAACTGTATACCTCTTGGGTCAACGACAATGAAAGCGAAAAAGATACAAAATATTCTTGTTTTTACTATTTATACGAATCTCAGTAATACAGTTTACGACTCTTATCGAATCACAGCCCTTGAAATCAGTAAGTAAAATAATGTATACATTTATCAATTAATTTAGAAAAATAAATATATACATGACATCTGAAAGGTAGGCGGGATTGGCATTTCTTATAATATCATACTATTCCTCGAGAAATAACAACCTTTGATTCCAATCAGAATAAAAAAGCTAATGAAAATCGAGGATTATGAGCTTCCACACCTTTAACAAAAATGCATTTATTCAATAAAATATTTATTTATATATATATATATATAAAATTATTTATATATATATATAAAGTAATACGCAGTAGCCTTACAAATCGCTTTAAAATATTAAACAAATAATAATAATAATAATAATAATAATAATAATAATAATAATAATAATAATAATAATAATAATAATAATAATAATAATAATAATAATAATAATAATAATAATAATAATATATACTTATTATTATTCATAAAGCTTTGACAACAATGACCAATTTGATAATCTCAGATTTTCAAAATTAAGTTTCAAAATATGAATTATCATTGGTTATTGTCTCTCCTCACAATATAAACATATTTATAGTATTATGACTGGGCCTTTGCAGACTACATTTGGAATATAGAACAAAAAATAAACGATATTGCAATGGCAACACGTGACCTCTATTTTAAAACAAATAAATGAAACAATTTATATTCTTCATGTAATACTGCATTACATCTTTGGCCCACCCAACAAGAAGCAAATTGGTACACTTTGCTTTTATTTACATGATGATAAAACATTGGTTTCATTTATCATTGCGCTCTTTCTTCTGTAGAGGCTTCTGATGATGAACCCAAATTATCATCGGCATACGACCTGCTTAGGTAGTCAGCAATGACGTTATCTTTCCCACTAATGTGGTTCAGGATAAACTGAAATCTTTGGAGGTATAAAGACCACCTCATTATCCTGTTATTTTCATACCTCTTCTTGTTCATCGCCGTCAGCGGTCTGTGATCCGACTGAAGGATAAACTCCTTTCCGTAGAGGTATGGCTCGAATTTTCTGATGCCCATCACAATCGCTAATGCCTCCTTCTCCAAAGTAGAATACCTTTGCTGGGTTTCAGACAATTTCTTACTTCCATAAGCGATTGGATGAAGGATTCCTCCGTCTTCTTCCTGTAGGAGGACATATCCTAGTGAAGTGCCGGATGCATCCACTTGTAGCGTGAATGTCTTCTCCAACTCTGGCATCTTTAAAATCGGTTTCGAGCTCAAAGCTTCTTTCAGCTTCTCGAACGCCTGCTGATGTTTGGACTCCCACCTAATCTTTGTTGGCTCACCCTTCTTCGTCAGGTCAGTCAATGGTGCTGCAATTTGTGCATAGCTCTTCACGAAATCCTGGTAGTAACCAGTGAGCCCTAAGAAAGACTCTTACTTGCTTTTATTCTTAGGTGGCTCGTCTTTTTGATCTTTATTACCATGTCTTCATGCAATTCCTTTAGTTGTTTTATATTATCTTCATGTAATCCTTTCGTGCCATTGCCAATGTAATGACCTAAGAACTCAACACTCGACGAGGCAAACTCGCACTTCGTCGGTCTGATGGTGAATCCCTCCTTTTGAAGTCTTTGTAGTACAGTCTTAAGAATAATCGGGTGTTCTCGCCGGGTCAGAGGATATTTGAATCTATCTTCGACAAAATAGTCGGCTTCATTTCTTTCATCCAATATTCCTATTATGACCTTTACTGCCGGCATTTTACTCTGATACTCAATCATTAGTTTTCTCCTTACACCCTTTCTTCCAGACCTACATCCTCTACTTTCTTCACCATCTTCTTTTCTCTCCAACTTCCTCCATAATATCACACATTTCTTTGTCTTTCTGTGTCTCTTCCGACACTTTTCTCCCTTCCTGCTAACTCCTATCATCCTTCTTGCAAACAACAATTTCAGCACATGACAACTCTTCACATGTGTTTTCTTATCATCACCATACTTCACACTTTTACAACCATTTTTACTTCTCTCCTCCTTTACTGACATTTCTTCTCTAACCATACCGAAGTATACTTTTCTCATACTCTCGCACACAATTCTTCCCTTTTTTTCCAACATTTCATGCTTGTCGATGTCTTCCTTATGAATTTGTTCTTCAAAACCTTCATTGCTGCCCACTTAGTTCATTAACCGACTGTACCCATTTTCCATGGCAGTCTCGGCGTTTCATCTTCTCTCCTTTATCGAAGTATTATGGCACAATGACTTTACCTCACATTACTAAACAGTTCAATGAACTTTGCTCTCCTCTTGTTCTCGTCTTTTGATCCTAAACGCAATAAATTCTGACCGTCCCAGCAATACTGCTGAGGATAACTCTTCAACTTCTCCCTGCGTTTCGGCATACCATCACAAACTTCCTTTATGCTACATTCTTTCTCTTCCTCTCTCTGAGACATCGCATCTTTCATTTTATTAATAATTTCGCCGCACCCTCCTATAACTTTCTGAGCATTTATGCTTCTGCGAGGTGCTTCTTCTTCTCCCACAGCTACTGTCTTTTCCTTGATGGAACTTTGTATGTGAGGGGCTACATCACTTCTCCGTAGGTCGCCACATTCACTAGGACGATCTGTCTCGTCAGACCAATATGTACTTTCTTCGCTTGATGTCACTGGGACACCCGGTACTTCTGTACCTTCTTCAACATCTATTAGTGGTTTTATAGGGACTTCAACTTCTTCTTTTTCTGTAACTTCTTCATCCTTAGATGAACATTGGGACCCTGTGATCACATTCAGTGATGGCTCCGCGGTTGGTTCGACATCTCTTTTCTCGACGTCCAAAGACTGTGGTACGGACGGTTTCCCTCTGTAAAATTCTTCCCCCTCCAAACTCGCCATTCCAAAACTATGATTGATTTGTTCAGATTCTTCATGAGAATCTTCCTCAGCGTTCTCGGCGATGGGGAATAGCAAACTTCTATGGTTATGCTCGTCTTCTACTTTACGAAGACCTCGACGCTCAGTCGATTCCCATGCGAGGTTAGGCTGACTTACGGGCAATGCACCTTTGACATTCCCAATGACTAAATCGTAGACGACTTCCGGCAGCACAGCTGCGGTTGTCCTACCCACGTAATAAAGGGTATCCACATCGATACTTGCGAGAGGAGCTTCTATCACCGTACCGTCCAGCAATCTTATTTTCATGTTGTCTCCCACATAACACCTCTTCGGTACGAATTTCTTTCGCACGACAACAACATTACAACCGGTATCACGGAGGGTTTTGACTTGGTAGCCATTCACCATCCCATAAGTCACAGGTAGGTGTGACACTCTGTCATTTTCCACCTTCTCTATTTCATTCAGGAGATTCGGCTCTTCACCTGAAACATTCAGGACTTTACTGCCGCTTTCAGAGACTCCGGATGCTTCCGTGCTCTTTTCTTCCTCTTTCTGTCTACCTGAACTACTCTGTCCTCTTCCACTATTGTTGAAATATGGAGGGGCTCTACAGTCTCTTGCGAGATGCCCTCTCCTTGACACTTGAAGCACATGATCACCACCCTGGGCTCACTGCTACTGCGACGCTGACCCTGTCTGTCGCCGCTTCCTCCACCGATCTTGCTTTCATTGTTTGTTACCCTCGACGTACGTTGGTCATTGCTTTTATGATTACTATTCGATGAGTAACCACTGCCTCTCGATCTGAAATTATTATAATTATGTTGACTCTTATCCGCGTGATTGTGATTTCGTGTGTGACTGTTTGTTGCGAGTTTTAAACGATGAGCTTCTATGTATCCCTCTTTTTTTTGTTTTTCCGTTTGTTTTTGGTGGGGGGACTTTGTTTTTGCGAGTTTTAAAGGATGAGCTTCCATGTATCCCTCTGAACTATCTATGATCTCTTCCGGTATCTTCTTCTTTGTCTCCCTTAGGTAGGTAGCGAGTTCTTTGGGGACAGTATTTAAATACTTGTCCACTGAGAAAAACTCAATGAGATCATCTGGTGTCAGTGTTACATTTGCTGCAGTAATCCACTTTTTCAGGGCTTCAATAATTTTCTGTAAGTACACCTAGGATTGTCATCCTCCGGTAGGACTCATGCGTTTTGTTTTACTTTTGCACAGTACCCACTTTCTGTTGAGACCGTTACCTCTCCAATAAAACTCTTTTTAGGCCTTCATAATTCTTCAGCACTGCGACAGGCAAATTGTTGAACACATTAACAGCTTTACTTGTCAAGAAACACCCTAAAACAAATGCTCGCTTTTCCATAGGGATGTCGTTCGCCTCCGCTTGTTTTTCGAACATTAACAAGTATTCTTCTATATCATTTTTCCTCTCATCGAAGAATGGAAGCTTCAACTTCGGGTATTTACTGGCGTAGGAAGTGCTGTGGCTGCTCTGAGTGCTTTGTGAAGCTATTGCTGCGTCATGCTGACGCTGTTTATCTTCGGCATCAAGCTTCATCTGTAGCATCCTTTCTTCTGCTTCTCTTGCATCTTTTTCCGCCTCCAACTTAACTCTTTGCGCTTCAGCTTCGATCTTAGCTTTCTCTCTTTCAACTTCAAGCTTAGCTTTCTCCCTTTCATCTTCAAGCTTAGCTTTCTCCCTTTCAGCTTCAAACGCTAACTTTTTCTCCTCTAAAGCAGCAGCTAATTTCTTTTCCTCCAAAGCAGCAGCTAATTTCTTTTCCTCCAAATCAGCAGCAATCTTCTGTTGCTCGCGCGCGGCTTCCTGAGCCATTCTGTCTTTTAGTGCAGCAGCGAGTTCCTTACCCGAAAAACCCATTGATTTGCACATCTCCACAAACTCAGCATTAGAAGTAGCCATTGTTATAATCGTTGTATACAAAACAGATTATAAAATATATCGTCCACTAACAAAGTCACTTCTTGACGCACGAATCACAAATCACGTTTTCTACCAAAATTCTGAAATTTGGCTTCTACTGATACACGTATGAAAACCATTTCTAACCGGCAAAATACAAATGTATATTATACTAGAAATATTATATATTATATATATATATATATATATATATATATATATATATATATATATATATATACTGGTTTAAACAATCTGTAGTAAAATTTGCCAAAATCTTGCGGGAAAATAGTGTTTTCGCCCCAGAACACAAACTAAGTGAAAATCGGGAATTTCGAAATCACTATTTTCGTTTCGCTCAACTTTGTAAATTTTACTGCCTATCTAAACAATACAAATAATATATAACTATATATATATATATATATATATAGTATATATATATATATTAGTATAATATATATATATATATATATATATATATTAATATATACTATAATATATATATATCTATTATATATATATATATTTTATAAAAAGTATAAAATATTAAAGTATTAAAATTATTCCAGAGTTTAATTGTTTCCAAATAATGGGTATTGTTGCAATAGTGAAATACTATTTCACAATACGCCATAAAAATCATATACGTTTCAAGCTTCAATACAAATAAACCGCGTATAACGGACTATATTGACAGTTACAACACAATATCAACATATATCCCAAATGCCGATATTGGTGAAAATACTTAAACAGTGACTCTAGCACAGGTTCTAGCAAAGCAATTACGAATGGATACACTGTGCTCAAATATTTAACAAAGTAGCAAACTTAATTCACAACGAGGAATTCAATGATAACGATATAATGACTGAAGGGTTACAAAATAAATATCCCGGACAGGACTACTCAATTTAAATGTAATGGACTGGTTGAAAAGATATTAAATTAAATGTCAAAAACTTACTCTTCAGACTGATAAACAAACCCTTGGCCAGGCCCCCTTGACAATCCAACCAACTATCACTTTCTTAGATTCTCAAACCTATATTGTAACAGTATCCAGATCTCCTGTTGAATGAGCTACCGGCCTGTGCAATAATATAGTGCAACTTTATACTTAAAAACTCACCAACCTATCTCCCTGAAGATCCTTCAAGTGGAACAACGGTTTGACCGGATTCGTTGTTTTATGTGAAAACCTGATCAGTCAATATTATTCGTTATCAAAGAATTTACCTGTCTTGTGACCAATACTTTGATCATGAACTCAATGTCTTTAAGACCTAAAATAATTGCTACTTGAAATTTTTAAATAAATTACCTTTGGAAACACTCAAGAAAACTACTGGAATAAGTTTAAAAATATTTTAATAAAAAAAATAAATGAATGTGTACTGCCTTATACAAAACTAGGTTTTATAAATCCATGAACATGCAGTTAGATGTCCGTGGATATCTACATACATGCGCACTGAATAGATAGAACCTCAGTACTTAATATTAATTATATTTTATACTTTAAATATTCCTTTTTCAATTATTAAACAATAGTAAAATACTCTAATATTAAATTTATATAGATCCTCGACCATAAATATGTATATAAATAAATACATAAATATTTATGTTCAAGAATGTATATAAATAAATAAAATATTTTAACAAAAATATACAGACTGGGTGATTTGATAAGTAATCTAAAATATCTACTTGAAAATTAATCAAATTTGAAATTTAAAACAAATGTCGATTTGTCAGTGTGAACACAACATACAAGACCAGCTGTTTACATTAACAGTTACTTTTATGCAAGTGAGTTGCCTACTAGTAAATAAATAATTCTTTTGTTGCAAATAAAATCGTGGCTGTGACAGTTAATCATATGCTAACAAATAAATATTTAAACTTACAAATGTTTTATATTTATTACCACCATATAATAATTGCGAAACTTCAAAATAATAAATTATCTAAAATACAAGCTTACCTGCCAGTAATATCTAGCAACGATTCAAAACAATGCACCTTACAAAATGTATTATTGCAGACGACACTCTGATACATCGATACACATAAGAAAAATAATATTATCACAAATGCTTTAAGAGCACAAACATAAACACCTTTATCTTTACAATAAACAAAACTGCGATACTTTACACACTAAAATTAAATCACCATATTTAATTTAAAATAAATATTACAAACACTTTACAATAAATCACAGAACATAACACACTACTTGGTTACACAATATACAATTTAACACATAATAAAAATTGATCGAGATATTAGGCATTCACAACTACCAACTGTATACCTCTTGGGTCAACGACAATGAAAGCAAAAAGATACAAAATATTCTTGTTTTTTACTATTTATACGAATCTCAGTAATACAGTTTACGACTTTAATCGAAGTCACAGCCCTTGAAATCGTAAAGTAAAATAATGTAAACATTTCATCAATATTAGAAAATAACCAATATTACCATACCATCTCAGGAAAGGCGGATTGGCATCTTTACAATATCGTTAGTATTTCTCAAGAAAGACAATCCTTTCGTTCAATCAGGACAAAAAGCTACATAAATTGAGATCCAGAACTGCACACCTTAACAAAAAATGCATTTATTCAAAAAAATTTATTTATATTATATATAAAATTATTTATTATATATAAAGTAATACGCAGTAGCCTTACAAATCGTTTTTAAAATATTAACAAAGTAATAATAATAATAATAATTAATATAATAATTAATAATAATAATACATATAAATAATAATAAAATAAAATGAATAATTAATAATAATAATAATTAATAATAATAATAATAATACTTATTATTATAAAAGCTTTGACACAATGACCAATGATAATTCAGATTTTCAAAATAAGTTTCAAAATATGAATTCTCATTGGTTATTGTTTCTCCTCACAATATAAACATATTTACAGTTTTTGACTGGGCCTTTGCAGACTACATTTGGAATATAGAAAAAAAATAAACGATATATTGCAATGGCAACACGTGACCTCTATTTAAACAAATAAATGAAACAATTTATATTCTTCATGTAATACTGCATTACATCTTTACAATCTCTGGCGAGATGCCCTCTCCTCGAACACTTGTAGCATGTGATCACAGCCCTAGGCTCACTGCTACTGCGACGATGGTTCTTGTCGGTCGCGTGTTTCCGCTACTTGCTCCTTTTCTCTATTGCTATTTGTCGTGATGCGCGTTTTGGTCATTCTTTATGGTTATCATTCTTGAAGTAACCACTAGCCTCTTGATCTAAAATATTGCTATTATGTGACTATTTATCAGAGTGATTATTGATTCCGTGCGGACTAGTACAAAATTTAAATGATGAGCTTCCATGTAACCTTCTGAACT
>JABUQX010102075.1:5000-15626 GCA_015478945.1 Trachelipus rathkii | reverse complement strand
GTTGCTGTTTTTGCCAGTAGATTTGGATGATGTAAAAGAACAGAGAAAAAAAAAAAATGGATCGAAAAAAAAAAAAAAGTCCAAGTCTACACTTTTCGTAGCTTTGTGATTAAAACATAATGACACAAAAATATAAATAATAATAATAATAATAATAAAAAATAATAATAATAATAATAATAATAATTATAATATAATAATAACAAAGGTGGGTGAGGTAAATTTTGTAGTGAATGAACATGTTATATATATATATATTATATATATATATATATAATATATATATATTATATATATATATATATATATATATATATAATATATATATATATATAAAAATATATATAATATAAGAAAAGATCATCAGCAAATTTATATATATATATATATATATTATATATATATATATATATAATATATATATATATATATATATATATATATATATATAATAGTATAGTATTATATTATTATTATATATATATATATATATAATATATATATATATATATTATAATTATATATAATATATATATATATATATATATATATATATATATATAATATATATATATATAAATATATAAATAAGACCTTCTATGCACGGCTGAGTAATATATATATATATATAATAATATATATATATATATATATAATATATATATTTATATATATATATATATATATTATATATATACTATAATTATATATATATATAATAATATAATAAATACTAAGTTAATTTGCAAGAAAACTACATCTTCTTTTATTACTTTGGCGCGAAATTTTATCGACCAGAATATCCGGACGAAAGGTAATTGACCGTGAACTAAAAGGGAATTACCTTTCCGATTTAAGCCCTTTTTGCCGACCGCAACCTCATTTTAGGAACTAATTCAACCATGATAGCTCACAAAGCATCATGGGAATGAAAATTTATTCATTTATTTCCGTATTTTTAATACACACTTTGAGCTCAAATTTGTATAAAAACATGAATTCAAATAAGGTCTGAAAGGCCGCTTAGCACGGTCAGTTAAGTCCTCGACTTACCTGCCGATCACCGTGCTGGAGCGACCGTGAGGAGGAGATTCGAGTGTTCGATCTCCCTCCGAAATTTTATAAATCGCAAGTGGGAGTTAAGAGAATGGGGGAGAGTAGGGGATAAACTCCCTCTCTCCTCAATGACGATGCGAACGAAAGACGAAACGCGAAAGGTATACCAAGCACGAAACCCGGTGGCGGATCCCGGCGTGGTGTTGGGCAGGAAAGCGGATCCGGTGCGCGAAGGCTGCTGGGCGAGAACGGGCGCGCGCGGAAACGTATATTATAGGTGTCGTGTGCGAAGAGAAACAAAAGGGGTAGGGGCAATTGATATGTAGTCATGCAACAACCAAAGGGAGATAGGTAAACAATGTGTCATTGGCAAGAAGAGAAAAGAAATAGCGGTGGGTAGGTAAAGAAGAAGATGGAGGGTAGAAAGAGAAAGGGGGAGGGGACGTGTGTAAGGTGTGCATCTCTGTGATTCTATTGATCAATTCCCTTTTAGGAAAAATGTGAGTTTTTTAACTTACGTTATTAAAATGAAATAATTTGGGATGGATTTATTATTTTTTCAGCTGGATACATCGCAGTATGTTAGCTTTAAATGCAAAGTAAATTTTGTTCCAAACATATTAGCTGGCACAAAATCACGGAGCCTAACTTGGTCCGATTTTCACCCCGCCGTTAAAAATTGCATGAGGGTGACTCGCGACCCACCATTGTTTTTGTATTTACGTTATTATTATTGACATTTTATACGATATTAATAATTTAATAAATATAATAAAAAGTTACTTATATAAGTGAAATTTTTTTAAAAAATGAAATTTTAATAAAAAACACGAAATTCAAAAAAAGTTCAAAAATTTTTGAGCCGGAGAGGGGGGTGAATCGAACCACCTTATTTTTATTCTTATTTTATTTATCCATTATTGACATTTTATTACTAATTACGAATTTTAATACGATAAATAATTAATTTATATTAAGTAAAAATTAAAATATAAATTGAATTTATACGTAAAAAAGAGGAATTAAACAGATGGCTCCGATTCACCCCTCCCAAGGTCAGGCTGAAGCGTTTTTCAAACTTTAATAAAACTTATATTAGAATTACATTATTATTTTTTTGTGTGCTTATGGCCGACTTATATCCTTTGATTTTCAAAAAAAAAAAAAATTCCAAAAGTGCATTTAGGGAGAGTCGGGAGACCCAAGTTACTGCTAAGGTGGTCCGAGTCTACCCCACCCAAAAACGGGGGCTATTTATTATATTATATAATTATATATATATATATATATTATATATAATATATATAATATATAATAATAATATATATTATATATACTTATATATATATATTTATTATTCATAAGGTGTCACAGTTCATTGGATTTTGCCTGATTTTGCCCAATTTTACCCTGTTTTTTTCGGGTTTTTAATAAAAAAAGACAAAAAACCGGGGTGGGTTGGGCTTTGTTAGAAACACGGGTTTTATACCAACCCTGAAACCATCTCTATCTATACATATCCAATAATATCTTAAATGTTCCAAGTGAGCGGCACTCAAAAACCTCCTGCTGCAAACCATTCCAAAAATTAGCCACCCTAATGCGGAATGAATGTTTTCTTACATGAAGATCACAAGACTTCATAATTTTCTTATTGTGTCCCCTGGTCTCCCATCCTTGGTACACTAGAAAAAATTTATTGATCTCGGTATTATCAATATATGTAAATATTTTGTAGCATTGTATCATGTCCACTCTAAAAAATCGACTTTCTTCAGAAAAGATTCCTAACTAGTTCAGTCTCTCCTCCTAGCCCTTACCCTTGACCCCAGAGCTCATCCTTGTTGCTCTACTTTGCACTCGCTCCAGCATATCTATGTCTTTTCTTAAATAAAGGGACCAAATTTGTGAACAATTCTCAGCTCATGTCGATTATCATCTTCCAGTTAAGCATAAGCCAATTTTCTTTTAAAACCTACTAAATCGAACGAAAGGAACAGCAACGCTCATGGTGTTAAAAGTTTGAACTTTTTTCTAATTAGTTAGTTATTGAAACAATAGAAAGTTAAATAAATTACTTTTTTTTATATTTCACACAAGGAAAGTTAAAGTAATGAACTAATTATTTTGTAAAATAAAACACAAAAAAAGAAAAATTGGCCAAATCCTAGATACATACCGGTACTCTTTTCTAAATTTCTGACACCTTTGCAATACAATTTTATATAACCTAGGCTAAGTTTTGTGTGAGGGCTTGATTTTGCGTTATAATTTTTTGTAAAGAAAATGAGCATTTCTTTTAATGTGTAATGCCTTAATTTTATTAAAGGAAAATTCTTTCAGACATATGAATTTATTAATTCAAACATTTAGTAAAATAATAATAATAATAATAATAATAATTATAATAATAGTAATAATAATAATAATAATAACAATAATAATAATGCTCTTTTCAGTTTTTTTTTTAAGCAATTTTATTTAGTCAATCAACTATGAGAGTAAGTTGAGGTTGAGGTTCAAGGAAGCATATATTTCCATTAGGGGGCTTGAGCCGATGGGGGACAGAGGGGGATGAAGTCCCCCCCGGGTAATACAGGCCTTAAAAAAGCTGTGGTTTATCACATTCATTTCACAAGGTTGGAAACAAACTGACTAAAGAATGCTCATCTCAGGATGCATTTTCGCCTTCTGATTGTTCCAACAAAATCTCCCCTGATCCATATCTTTTTTCTCTACCAACCTCTGGTGGTCATGTCTTTAGCCTAATAGCCTAGATATTTTGTGGAGAAAGAGAAATTGCCTTTGTTGAATGAAGGTTGGAGAAAAAAGTAAATTTGAGTGTTACAAATTGAGTAAATGGAAAGAATATCTTTAGTTCTCTCAATTTTTTTAATTGAAGAATGGAAAAAGACATTTTACACATTTTTACAAATTATAAATGAATGAAGCCAAAAAAAAAAAAGAAAACATCAATTTTGAATATAAGGCCTACATTTATATAGGGCTTATAGGCTATATTTTATCCTCATCATTTAGAAATAAATTAAGGACCATTTAATACAGATTTGTATAAATAAACATTTTAATTGTTTTATCAAACAGGAAAAGTTTTGTGGCATTGACATAAGTTAACAAAGTAAATTTTAAATTGATTATTATGGATATTAAGAGCAAGATTGAAATTAAGGAAGAATTTTTAGAAAGTTCAGAAGATTTCAGAAACGATGGTCAAACCTTTGAACAGGATTTATTGTTGGAAGAAGTTCCGGTAAGGAATTTATTATTATTATTATTATTTTATTATTATTATTATTATTATTATTATTATTATTATTATTATTATTATTATTATTATTATTATTATTATTATTACAATAAAACTTCATTTACAAATTTATTTTTTCCACAGAAAGATATAACTTACTCACACATATATGTCAAAGATGGGATTGAAATAAAAGCTGAGCCGTTGAGTTTTAAGGAAGAATATTTGGAGTATGATCAAAATATTGAACAAATTTCTCAATTAGAAGTAAGTCTGGTAAGAATAGAGAATTAAAAGGTTGTTTTATTTGGGTTTCATATGAATTTGATTGATTCTCCTGTGTGATATTTATTTTCATAAATTATTATTTTATCACTAGTGTGAGAAAATTTTCTGTGACTTTTGTTGAGATCCAAGGTACAATGGTCACAATTTTGGGAGGTTACTTAACCGTTTCTTTGAAATCCTATAACTAATAGATAATTACAGAAATTCTGAAATCAATTTGTAAAAGTTATTACATTTTTTTTATCATTTTTTTCCCTTGAAACCATATTTCCTCATTGTTCAAACCTCTTATTGTATCAAATACCTTTCCTGCTAGATTATCCCAAGAGTGGGGAACCTGCGGCCTTTAGGACACATGTGGCCTTCTGGACCATGAGGTGTGACCTTCTAAGGCTTATTGAGATAAATGTTAGTTATTTAAGAAACATAAATTCCAATTAGTTACAATAATACATAACAGTATATAGTTGATGAACTCGTATAAAATAATTATTAGTTAATGATAAAGCATCATGCCAAATATAAACAAAATATTTTATAAATCACACATTCAAATATGCAAAACTCGTACAAAAATGAAAATAAAAATTAACACATCTTTTTGAAATGTACTGTATTTTTGTACCAATTGCACACTTTGTTTACAGTTAAAGTTAGTGTTTCCGGAATTTTTCTTTCACATTTCAGTCAGTCAGTAATTTAATCCCAGTGGTGTTGCATGCGCATGTGTGTCTGCTTACCAATATATTGAAGGGGTTATTTTCTGGTCTTGAATAACCACCTTCAATTGAAGAATATTAGATGTTGAAGAGAGTGAGCGTTGTCACAATAAAGTGGCGTTTCTTCCCGAGGCTGCTTAGGAGTCATCGGTGAGGCTAGCAGCCTCCTGCCCCAGACGCCACAATATGCTTTTTGATTTGATTAGTATGATGCCCTCTCTTGTTACTATCAATAATTTATCATATATTTTTATTTTCCAGTCCACCATGTCTAAAAGAGTTAAAAAAAAAACTGTGCAGATGTCACAATAAGAGTTTTAATGATGAATGGGAATTACAATTTTTTGTGCTATTTAATAGTGGTAAAATGAATTGGGCTTGTTCTGTAATACCTTAATATCTACAATAAAGAAACACAATGCACACCAACACTATGTTACTCATAAGGACTATAAATATGCCAAATTAGAGGATGAGGCTCGAAAGATTGCACTAAATAAATTAAAATTAGGAAAGCGTAAACAAAGACAATTATTCCCTTCAATGTTAGGCATACCATGACTGAGGCAAGTTATAAAGTAGCATATTTGCTTGGAAAAAACATGAACCATTTAGTGATGCCGAACTTATAAAGGATTGTATTGTTGAAGATATAGTTAATAAATATAAAGAACTAATACAGATTGGCATCATGAGTTAGCTCACAATGCACCTCAGCAACTTCAAAAAGTAATTCAAAATGAAAATGTTTATTACTCGATAGCTTTGGATGAATTGCAGATAAATGCTGCGATATTGGATTAAATTTTACTAACTTGTTGAGCGTTTGTATAGATGGTGCTCTATCTATGACTCAGAGTAATGAAGGATTTATTGTATATTTTAAGAGATTTCACAGACCCAAATGTACAGATTTCTTTTAATTGTCTATGCCCAATGTGTCATTTTAAATGACACATTGAAAAAAGTTATGGATATTGTGAATTCTATTCGAGCAGATGCAATGAGTAGTTGACGGCTTCAAAACATGCTCATGATGGATAAAATAGCTTACAATACTGTAGATTTGCCCTATCATTTAAAAGTGCATTATTTTATCTTTGCGAGGGCAAATAATTAACATTTTTTAAAGTTAACAAACGATCAACATTGTAAATTACCAGATTTTAATTTCCTCTGAGATATTGCCTATCTTTATTGTATAATGTCAATTCAATATTAATTACATATTTCGCTGCAGGGTTAAGCTAAATCTATATTATATTTAGCAAAAAATCTGGCATTTAGAAAGAAATAATCAATTTTCAAAACTTTTCTTGCTCAGTCGAAACTTTCAGAACATTTTCCCCAGTTAACAATAAATACAATGAAGATTTATTGATTGTGAAAATCATGATACCACCTAGAAAATAGCTTTTCAACCTCACTTAGTTGATTTATCAAAGGCACTTGAGTTACAAGTAGAGCTTATTGTTGTTGGAAGCTAACATCCTAAAATCTTTGTTTGAAATTAGTGAAAATCCTGTTGAAATTTGGAAAGAGGCTGTAGAAACCCTCACCTTCAGCAACATGCATGCCGATTGATTTCATGCTTCTCAATGACATATATACTGTTTTGAATCAACATTCTCATGACACAAATCAAGAATTTGTTGAAAAATCAGATGACAGGTGAGCATCTGGAGGACCAATTAAAACTTACCTCCATGTTGGAACCAGATATCACTTTGTTGTACCACAGAAGCAATCTCAAAGCAGTCATTAAATTATTAAAAAGATAGGTAAATACATAAATAATTAAATAAATAATCTTAAAATACCTGTATATTCCATGATAGTTATTAGTTTAAAAGAATACTAACAAAAGATTCATTATTATAAATAGTCACATTTATTGACTGTGGCCTCACTTCTGGTGGCAAATTTCGATGTGGCCCTCACATGTAAAAAGGTTCCCCACCCCTTTTTTAACCTATAGTTCTAAGCCAGGGAGTGACGTCTTTCATCCTTCTAATAACATCAAAAAATTTTAAATCTATTTTGTATTCATAAAAATTTTCTGATTCTTTTCCTTCCTTTCCGGTTTTTAACATTAACTCCTCAATTATTCCTTTCTGAATTCATTGTTGCTCTGGAAACATTGAAAGACTTTGAAAAAAAAAAACAACTTTCCAGGTTTACTTATAACTAATAAACAAAAAATGTACATGAAATTAAATTTATTTATTATCATTTACTGTTTGATTTATACAAGAAATATATTTTTCATTTTGTGTACCTGCTTTTATCATCATCATCATCATCATCATCATCATCATCATCAGTGAGGTGCGCCGCATGCACTGGAAACAGAAAAGTAGTAGAAGAATATGATGCAAATGGAAAAGAAAGCCCAGCTCTACTGACCCCTTTATACCCTTAAGATAAAACTCATCGCAGTCAGAAAATTCCACCCTAGAGTTTCACGGGACTGCGGCTGACCCCTCACTGTGGCATCTCGTCAATGTAGGGTTCATCCCCTGGACAAAGCCCCCAACCACAACTCACATTCCTCTCCTTCGAGCATTCCTTTACTGACTCAATCCACTTTTTTTTCGGTTTCTTAGCTGGTCAGATCCCAGCACACTCACCACTATACATACATTTGCTAACCAACTGACTCACCTATCCTTTCCATATGACCAAGTTATCTCAATGTACTCTCGTTTACTCCTTTCTTCCCATCACTCGACTCCCTAGTGCGTTCATTCCTCATTTTATCAATCCTCTCACACCTACACACCCCTAAAATTGTCCATCTGAACACATTGTGCATTAGATCTATACTTCTTGTTCCGGACCATAGTACATAAAACACAGCTAACAACATACCCTCATGTAAAATCCTAGCGCACTCAAGACTTAGTCCCTTTACATCCGCCAAGGATTTATTTGCTTCATACACCTTTCCACCATTCACAAATTTCCTACTACATTCTGCATCACCTGTTCCATTTTCATCCAACATATATCTTAAATATTTAAACTCTGACATTTGTTCCATTTTCTCACCATCTATCATAACTTCACACTGAGGACTGTCTTCACTCACTACCATAACCTTACTCTTATCTACATTTACTTTCAAACCTCTCCTTTTACACACCCTGCCAAACCCCTCTACCAATCTTCTCAAACTCTCTTCAGATTCACCACACAAAACCAAATCATCCGCATATATTATATAAGGCACCCTCCACTCTCTTTCATTCTCTATTATTCTAACACCTTCTCCTGCCATGGCTAGCTCTAATTCTTTCATAACCCCATCCATATACAAATTGAATAACCAAGGAGAAATAACACATCCCTGCCTCACTCCGCTCTTAATATTAAACCAATCACTTTCAACTGTGTTTATTCCAACGCACGCTTCACTATCGTCATTCATACTTTTAATTCAAGAGCCTACCACCACACCATATATCAATAGCACACGCCATAGAGCTTCCCTATTAATCCTATCATACGCCTTTTGTAAACCCATAAACCCTAAATGCAATTTAATCTTCTACTCACATTTTCTCAATCATTTGTTTCAATGTAAAGATTTGACCCACACATCATATACCACTTCTAAATGCACCTTGTTCATCGCCAATCAGTTCCTCAGTCACTCAATGCACTCTTTCGACCAAAATACTAGCATATATCCCTACAACACTCAATAAACTAATTCCCCTTACCTTTATTTAAGGGTACTATTAATACTCACTCTACCCATTACCTTCACCTTACTAATTATCTCATCCCCAAAATACCTATTCCTTCTTGCACCATCAAATTCCCACACATTCACCATCACCTCTTCATTACTGCCAATGTTATGCAGATTTGCGAAGTGTTTCCTCCACACACTCCTCACATCCATTTCATCAGTTACAAAAGTACCATCCCTATTCATTTTTGTAAGCAGATTTCCCTTATTCTCTTTCTTAATATTTCACGCTTCCTTCCACAAGAACTTCATATTCCCTTGTTATGTCCCCATTCATCTTCCTTCCAAACTGTTCTTTTATCTCATTTTTCTTCTTGCGTATGCATCTTTTAGTCTTCCTTTTTTCCTTCTTATATAATTAAACACGTTTCTTTTGAGACCTCATCATTGGGTTTTAGTACATTCAACCACCTTTTTTTTTTTTTTTTTTTTTTTTTATACCGCTTGCATCACCTCTTTATTCCACCACTCACTGTTAACTTTCTTACTTCCTACTTTATCTCCTCCACATACTTCCTTTACACTACTAACAAGCGCTTCCTTCATTTGCATCCAAATTTATTTGCAAGCACTCTTAAATATTTATCCTTATTACCCTGTTCACTTAACTTCTCACTCTTAATTCTTCCCACTTCCTTCCTTATTATCTTCCTTATTATTATCACATCATAATCCACCTCCTTTCCCCGAGACTTGGGATAAGGTGCGTAACATGTACCGGAAACAAAAGTAGTAGAAGAATATGATGTAAGTCAAAAAGAAAGCCCAGCCTTACCGCCCTCTTTATACCTTTTAGTGAAAACTCGTCACAGTCAGAAAATCCACCTTAGAGCTTCACGGGACCTCGACAGGCCTTCACTATGTCAATATTATTATTATTATTATTATTATTATTATTATTATTATTATTATTATTATTATTATTATTATTATTATTATTATTATGATTATTATTATTATTATTATTATTATTATTTTATTATTATTATTATTATTATTATTATTATTATTATTATATTATTATTATTATTATTATTATTATTATTATTATTATTATTATTATTATTATTATTATTATTATTATTATTATTTGGTGGGAATAGATTAATTAATTTAAATTGAGTTTTAAATTTGTAAATTTTATTTTTTTTAAAAGATACTTTCTCGAAAAAAAAATATTAGAAATTTTTCTTTTATTATTTTTTAGACTCACATTAGTGATGTAGACCATGGAGAGAAAGATGACAAATTCAAAGTAAAAAACCCTTTAAGAAACGAGCCTCAATCGTCAAGAAGAAAGAACCAAAAGATTAAAAACAAAGATTTGAAAAATCATGAAAAAGATGAGTTGGAACTTCATTCGAAGTCACACGGTAAGAAATTTAAATGTGATCATTGCAGTTTTCAATGTAAACTGAAATCAAATTTAGAAATGATGGTGGGCGCTTTGGAAATTGTAAAATCTAACCTGATCCCCCACTTGAAAAGACTCGATTTCAGCATCTGAAATATGTTTAGAGGTAGTAAAGAAGATCTTG
>JABUQX010102074.1:5000-29634 GCA_015478945.1 Trachelipus rathkii | reverse complement strand
TAACCAATTTGAAGCTGTCCAAACAGATTACCAACCTTCTCTCTGGACTATTAATAAACCTAGTTCTTCGACAGGGATCTTCATATTCTTACAACAAAAGCAGGAGATGCGCACCTTTTCCTTACAGTTAGCACCACCTGGACATAGACCCTCAAATTACGACATAGTTTAGTCTCACACTTGCAATTAAGGATGTCAAAGAGCTTGTCTAACGTTGCTATAAAAGCCTCTTTCAATTCTAATACGTTTATGGCCTTTTCCTAGTTTTCATCTATCTTCTTCAGGACTGTGACTCTCGAATTTAAAATTGGCGCCACAAAAGAACTGTTTGCTAGCTCCCACTTTTCAAGCACTTTTAGATAAATATCCTTTGCAAGAGTGGCTGCTGGGTAATTTTCTGACATTCTCTCCGCTCTGCTCTCTTAGCAGAATCCCATTTCAGAGAACATCACGTAGAGTTGGGAGTTCAGAAAGCAGCATTTCTCGACCAGTTCCAATGAAGTTACTCGGCCAGCCTCTAGAAGAGCCACAATCCATATCTCAAAAACTACAATAGCTACAGGGAAAAGGAATACATTGCTGGAATCCTGGTAAAATTTTAGTGCGGAAAATGTATAAAAAAAATCTCAAAAACTACAATAGCTACAGGGAAAATAATACATTTTTGGAATCCTTGTAAAATTTTAGTTTGGAAAATGTAAAAAAAAGTAAAAATAAAAAAAATTAAACATAAAAATTGGCTATTTTTTTGTTTGGGGGGGGGGAGCTCGAGCCGGCGGGGGACATAGTGTATATATATATATTATTTGTAAAGGTACTACATTACAAGGTAGGGGGCTCGAGCGACGGGGAACACAGGAGGGGGACGTTTTCCATACCCCGTAGGGGAGGGGCAGAGGAACCCCCGCGACACCCAAATACCAAAGAGCTGGGGTTCCAGAGACCCTCCCGGAGGGGGGAATTACTCCTACCCCGTAGTTCCCGAAGACGAGAGACCCCGACTCATTGCCATCGGCTGCTGTATTACTCTTGGGGTATTCCTTAGTTAAAATAATAAAACAAAAGTTACTAGAAAGTCTATTTATTTTAACGAGTAACGCATAAGAGGTCTCTAAATGGGGCTTTCTACTCATATTACTATAATTATTAACAATTTTTTTTTTACATTTTCCTAACTAAAATTTTACCAGGATTCCAAAAATGTATTCCTTTTCCCTGTAGCTATTGTAGTTTTTGAGATATTTTTTTTTTTTACATTTTCCGCACTAAAATGTTACCAGCATTCCATCAATATATTCCTTTTTCCGGTAGCTGTTGTAGTTTTTGAGATATGGATTGTGGCTCTTCTAGAGGCTGACCAAGTTACTCATGTGAGTGGAAGTTGCCAGTCTTGTATTTCTTTTACTAGCCATGGTTCCGAATTCTCAGATTTTGCAAATGGAAGAAACTATTCGTGCCTAGAAAAGAAAAACAAGAAAATGCCACTATTTGTATGATATTAATAAAAATTAATAAAAAGACACTCAGCTGCAAAATGATTATTGCCAGTTTAAAAATTTTACGAGTGGTATTAAACTTTTTAACAGATGTTATAGTATAATATAAGTATATTCTTAACCTTAGAGCAGAAGTAATGATAAGAATTCACTTCTTTAGAGATTTGCTGCGAATTTTACATTGAAACGTTGAAAATATCAACAAATTGAAGTAACTATATTACCAAAGCAAACCATTGTACATTGAAAGTTCTTGTAAATATAGTTGTGAATCTCTAACCATAAAAACAACTTTTTGACCCCCATCATTTTTTGAAAAATTAAATAAAAAAATTTGACACACCCTAATAGTATATATATAGTAATATATATACCTTATATAATATACTATTATATTATATAATATATATATATATAGGTATTATATATACGGTATATAATTTAATATATATATATACTTATGTATATATATATATATATATATTATATATATATATACTGTATATATATTATATATCTGAATCATATATCAATATATATATATAATATATATATATATATATATTATATAATATATAATTATAATGATATATATATTTATATATATATTTATACATATATATACCGTATTATAATATAATATATAATATACTATATAATATATATATATATATATTTACTATAATATAATATAATATATATATAATACTATATATATATAATATATATATATATATATATTATATAATATATAATAATTATATATATTTATATATATATATATATAATATTATATATCATATATTAATATATATATTATATATATATAATACTATATATATATATATATATTATATTATATTAGGACTGTTACTGATAGCATCGGAGTAATCGTATCGGCCTATCGGCAGTATCGGCCATTTTTCTGGCGTATCGTATCGGTATCGGATTGTTCTTGGTATCGGTATGGGCCGATACTTCTTACTTTTTGATTGAAAATTATGAGGAACTTTTAGATTCAATATATAAAATCTTGTTTCATATATATGACGATGTATACAAATTTTTTTCCTCTCTTCTTTTTAACTTAATTTCTAGCGTTTCTCCCAGCTTGGGTTTAGTCGTACACAATTTACCTATTTGGATAGCCCATTATTTATAATTTATAAAGATTTTTAGCTTTCCAAAACTTTTTAGTTGATCAATAGTATTTTTTTCCCTTTTTTGTATGCAACTGTGTGTGAGTGTGTGTGAGTGCGCGAGTGTTTTTAAACTTTTGGATAATTCATATTTTAGATATTTACTGAAATACTTTTTTAGCGTTTTAAAATTTTCAAGGTTTTAAATTTAGGTTTTAGCATTCGAATAATTTTTTTCATTTTCTCCTTTGGTCTTTCGTCTGTTTGTTTCTACCGTTTTTTTTTTGTTTTGTTACTGATTGCTGTGTTCGTGTAATGATAGTTAGTTCTGCAAGGGAGCGCGCGGGCTTATTCTCATTAGACCTTTACCACATCAGTGACCTGCACTCTACTCTGCATCCGTGAGATACCACCTCTGTAACTCTAACCTTAAATTTTTGCTCTTGTCTGAGCCCCAGATGGCTAAGAATCAATCTCTAACTCATTTAAAATATCCAACTATTAACTTATTTAAAATTTCCGCTATCGTAAAACATAAACACTCCTCATAACACGTCTCGAGCAATCTCGAATCTTCCCACTTCGAAGATTCTGTGGCTTAAAATCTTTTTCTTCCTTCTACTACAATAATCTAGTGCTTCTGTTACTGTTCTCCTAATAGAACAGATTTTCATGCCTGTTTTGATTACCTTAACTACTTCTCACGAAACTGTTATATCATCTTCCATCAATACTAGGTCCTCTATCTTCGGGGATTCTCAATGTACACAAACACCTGAATGGACTGGGTTCCTTCTCATACTGACTTTACAGGCCCGGCGGGGAGGAAGCGAATCATTCAGTATTCTCCAAACGATCATTTCAGCATCAAATAAAGAAACCTTACACACGATTCCGGATGCGTCTCAAACCAATTCTTAACACACTAACCTATTTTTCACACTAGTCCTCTTCCCTTCTATAAATTCACCACCTTCGCTCCTATCGGTAAATCTGACCACAACCTTACATCTCTTAATTTTTAATACTTTCTCTCCAACAGCTCCATCCTGCCCTATTGCTATTCTTTCTGGGCCACTTTTGATCGGCCGACCTTGAGAGGGCCATTTTGCGCTTCTTCTATGCTAAACTATAATTGGATGACTGTTTTCGACTCTGGAAGAACGCTTTCAGCTTCTTGCGATAAGTTGGAGCTGTTAGTTTGTTGAGGAAGCAGGCAGGTTTCATTCGTTCTTCGCTCATAAAATTCTTTTCTCCTCAAAATCCATTGTTTCGATCTATCTTGTTCTCTGGATAGTCAGGCTAGAGGTTCGAGTGTTGAAAAAAAATTCTCGTTCTCTATCACCCTGCTAATCTTTCTTAAGCTAGAAGATAGTTTGCAGGGGTACCTTCTTTCGACGAGCAAAGCGGCTTTTCATTAAAGAAAAATCATATCTTCCTTGGTTTCCTTACTGACAAATCTTTCTGGGTGCTTGCCAAAAACATCTTCTAACAACTTCTGTAAGATCATCCTTTCCTCCGCTTTATTCGCTTTTTGATGCGTTCTGTTGCATACTAAACTGAGAAAGGCCAATCTTTTGGGCCCCTATTTCCTACTAACCCTCAACCCTGGAAGATTCTTGTATTCCTCTTCCTCTCTTCTCTATCAGGTTGCCTTATGTCTTTACCTGGATTACACTTTGATCGGCATGTATGGACTCACTGAAATCTATGTACGTTAGGAAGGCGGGTGTCCGGATGGCCATCTCCTCCCCCGAGTTTAAAATAGTGTGCTTCCTTGCTGGACCCCGCCCCTCGTTAACTATATTCTCTACTGTCTCACATACCATCACTTTTCTTCTCAGTGTTAGCAAGCGCGCATATGTTCCAACCTTTTCCGAAAAAATAGAAGCCGCTCTGATCCTTCTAACTATCTCCCTATAGCTCTAACCTTGTATTTCTATCTAACATCTTTGAAACCTTCTCAGACTCTCACTCTTAGACCCATCTGGAATCTCATTTCCCTTCTTTCGCAGTCTTGCCAGTACGGGCTTACTGCGCTCGAGGGTCATACTGCGATATACTTTCCTATCTTAACCGATTTATGGTTTTCCTCTCTTAAGAACTACGGGAGACTTGCTGGTGGCGCCTTGACATATCCAAAGCATTTGATCCGCGTTATTGGCACGACTCACTGCTCTCCAAGCTTCCCTCCATTGGGTTTCCTTCTTCTCTTTGCTTACTTATGTCTAGCTTTCTTTCAAATCGCTCAATATCGGCTGTGTGATGGGCTACGACTTCTTCTTTTTCTGTAATAGTGGGATTCCTCGGGTTATGTCTTATCTCCTAGTTTATTCCTGCTTTTCATTAAATGATCTTCTCACCGCACATCTTAACCTCTATCCACGTCACTTATGACTGAGACATAGACCTGTCATTTCTAACAACTTCAATTTCATTCCTTGCCCTGCCCTCTTTTACTTCAGAATTGCCTCTCCTGTTCTTAATCTTTCCGATTCTATTCTCGCTGATCTGGATAGAATTTAAGGGTTGGGTCATCTCAACCTTGTGAAAATTCAATTCTTTAAAAAACCAAACTTCTACAAAACTCTCTCTCTAAATACTTTCTATACTTTCCTATCTCTTCGACGGTTCTCTCGGCTTGTATTGACATATAACACATTCTTCGGCCATTAACCATTAAATCAAAAAAATTCCTGTCTTGGAAAGTCTCATCACTTCCACAGACGGTTTGCTAGTCGGCGGCATTCAAAGAAACTGGAGTTCTCTGTTTAAACTGCGAACTTTTTTCCTTCTTCTCAGTTTACTCCAAACATATACAAGGGTTCTCATATCCGCCCCTTTTATGGAGAGTACTGCTCTCATATCTCGGGGGGGGGGGCTCTGATATCACCCGGCTTTTGGCATAGCCGGTCTAGTTAAAGGCCTAAATGCTTATAAACTGTCCTGTACCTTTCTAGTTCACTGATCCTTTATCTTTGTCCTCCGCGATGTTGGTCTGCTTTATCTATTATCTCTGTAGGCTACCGCTGTGGTAAAAGTGCCTCGAGGGACGTCATCTAACACTCGCGTACCCTCCCCCTTCTATTGCACCGCCCTCAGTAGCACTAAGACGCGCCGTCAGGCGATAAAATGTTTCATACCTGTGTCGGCACATGAGTTTTATTTGATTTAGGTTAAACTCCAGACTAGTTTGCTGCGGTGCTTCCTTCTTTTTCCTGCACCTCTGTCTCTGTTTAATTCTCTTCCATTTATCTGTTTCCTACTCAATTTAACCTCCCCACTCTTAAGCCTGCGTCTATGCCTCATCTGCGTAATTTGCGTTAGCATGAATTTTTGAGGCGTTCACCATCCGCTCCTTGAATAGGGTTCTGCCCGTGAGCGGTAGGTGACAACTGTAAAAAAAACATAAATAAAGGTTCTAATAAGGAATTCATTAAGCTTATCTGAAAAACCCCACAATAATGGTATCTCCGAAGGTGAACCACTTCTAGAATGCATTTAAATAGCATAACCGAGAAGCTTGCTTGCGTGACAAAAAAAAGATTCACAAAAGTGGAAGCCGCCTTATCAGCAACCCCTGGCACAGCACTGATAGTGACGATGGGTGGCTTTCAGCAAATAAACCTTACTGAAGATGAAGAGATTTGGATATGTTAGCACTTTTGTAAGTCATGGGCCGAAATTGCATTGACATATCATTCACTTTCAAAGAATTCACAAGGAACCCCATCAAAAAAAAACTGAAGAAGACAGCATCAAGAGCAAAGATAATTTCAACATTTGCAATCTGTGACAAGAGGAGATGAAGTCTACCGAAAACATGGAGATGCTGCCAACAGAAGAGAATCCTTTCATGTGGTGGCATGAAAATGGGCAAGGTTTCCAGTTATTCATCAGTGTTGCAAGCCAAATAATTAGCAGCCCCTCCCTCATTCAGTCGAAGCTGCGTATTTTTTAGTGTAGGTGGGAATGTAACCACACCCCAAAAAGAACAGGCTCTCGCCAGATACTAGTGATAGCTTAATGTTTTTGCATCACAATTTGAGAACTTTTGAATTTGAGTATTGAATGATATCTTATCTTTATCTTAAAGGAGTATATCATTATTATGTCAGTTCTGAGTTAATAGCGTTTTTTATTTTTGTCTTTTCAGCTGATTAAGTCTGAGGTCTCTCTTTTAATTATTTTTATTCTTTATATTTTATAGCTAGTTAAAGAATCTTTCTGTAAATTGTAATCATGTTAAACATAAAAGCTAGTAGCTAAGCTTTGTTAATACTCACTGGAAAATGGAAATGGAAATTTTTCTTGAATAAATACAAAAACATAAAAGTTATTAATATAATATTTGCATTTTTTATTCCTTAAAGATACTATGTTAATTTATTTAAATCTATATTTGGGCACAAAACAATATGAAATATAAATGACTAAGGATTGTTGTACAGGGAATGCAATCCTGAGTTCCCCTAGCAGTACACAAATATTCTTTCTTATTAACTGTGTATTTATTATTTTAATTAACAGTATCGGTATCGGTATCGGCACCTCAAAAAATAGAGTTATCGGTTCGGTATCGGCCTCTTTTCTAGTATCGGTATACCCTAAATATTTATATATATATATATATATTATTATATTTATACTATGACTTATTACGATATTATATATATATATATATTATATATATATACTATATTATATATAGTATATATATATAATAATTATTAATCATATTATATATACTATAATATATATATATATAATATATATATGAGTAATATATATAATTTAATAATATAATATATATATAATATATATATATATATAATATATATTATATATATTAATATTTATACATATAATAATATATATATATATATATATATATATTATATGATATATATATATATATATATATATAATATAATATATAAATATATATATATATATATAATATAATATATAATATATAATATATATATATATATTATATATATATATATTCGGGGAAAATGCTTATACTCAATTAAACTGGTCACAAAAGATGAACTCGAATTAAAAAATAAAATAAAAAAAAATAAATAAATGAATAAAAAAATAAAATAAAGAATAAAGAAATCAAAAATAAGCGAAATAAATAAATAAATAAATAAAAAATAAATAAATAAATAATAAATAAATAATTGGTGTTTAACAAATATTCATTATCGCTGTACATGGTCCCGTACTGGCTGCACCATTACCCCGCACCGCACCGCACCGCACCGCACCGCACCGCACCGCACCGCACCGCCACCGCACCGCTCCTAGAAACGGTGGAGTTTTGACATGGTATCCTCTCCCAAACTTGGTACCCTCTTTTGGGTGAAGTAACCTCGTTGTAGACGATGGTACGTGGCCGTGCACACCCCGGAGAGGGGTGCTGACCCCTAATCCTTGGAAATGGTCGTAAAAAGATGAAACTTTGTTTACCCTTTTCTTATAAGGTAACCTCGTCGCTGAAGAGGTTACATGACAGTGCATCCCCCGAGGAGGTGCTGGCCCCCTCCAAGTAGGAAATGGCCGTAGAATGATGAATTTTGGTATACGTCGTTCTTATAAGGTAGCATCGTCGCAGCTGAGATAACGTGACACTACGCTTATTGAGGGATGGGGCTGTGCCCCAAAACCTTGGAAATTAACATAGAAAGATGAAACTTGGTATACACCTTTCTTAAGATATAACCTCGTCGCAGCTGAGGTTACGTGACGCTACACCCATTGGGTGTTGGGACTGAGCCCCAATATCTTGGAAATGGTCGTAGAAGGATGAAATTTAGTATATGCCGTTCTTATAAGGTAAAGGTGGTGGTACCCGAGTGGTTAGTTCCATCAAGGGCTTGCCGCCGTTGTCCCTATGGATATAAGAAAAGGAAACAACATTCACGAGGCAAAGATAAAGTTTCAAATGAAGTGGAAAGTACAGAGCAGTTTAAAGGTCTTTTAATCTTTGACTTGACCCTTTCCAAAAGACGAGTGAAGCTTGCACCCCTCACCCCCATATATGAGAACAGAACTACGTCCAAGAAAGAATAAGACCCTCTTATAGTTGGAGTAACTGAGATAAAAAAACTTCAGAGTCTGAAATTAACCAACAGTTTTTTTGAGATCGCTCTATCAGCAATGTTTCCAAGACATTTTATTGCTTGAGTTACGGCCAAGGGTGTTTATATTGACAACAGGAGAGACGGAGGAACCATCTAAAGAAATAGAAAAGTTAGGAGGTGTCTTTGAGAGGGACATTTGTAAAAGTAAAATTTTTAAAAGCTGAAATTTCACAAGGCTGAAATTTCACAAGGCTGTGACTAGTTCACTGGAAACCAGCAAGAATAGAATCGGAAAGATTAAGAAGAGAAACAATTTTTAGATGCAGCGAAAGAAGCAGAAATAAATAGAAGAATGGAGGCCGAGTCATTGAAATATGAATTGATAAAGGTAGATGAGCAGCTGAGATGATCATTAATGAAAAGTGAGTAAAGAGAGAATAGAAAAACAGAATAGCATTATAAATTTTTTTATTACACTCTACACTTTTTTATATAATATATAAATTAGTTATTTTTTAACATTGGAGAGTTTTGCTTTTTTCTTTTCTTTAGTAGGTTTTAGCACTAGGTTACTTCGCTTTTTTTATTTTTTCTCTTAATTCTTATTTACTTCCAACAAATTTTAAATATTTATTTTTCATTTAACTTTAACTTGGGTTTAAATTTTTACTCGTAGGTTAATGATTTGACTTTTTTATTTATTATTATTGTTACCTGAAGGTGAGCTTGTATCTGTGCTTGTTGAGTTTTTGAATGGCTAGGTTACGTCGTCGTGGTAGCGGGGAAGGGGTGGGCGTTTAAGTGGGTTTTCTACTGACTTTGCGTATGTCCACAATTCAGACTAATCCCTCCGGTTAACTTAGAATCTGTTGAATATCATCTCTCTACCTCTCTTCCAAACATTTTCCTTCTGTGTTAGACCCAGCTTGACAGGGATTTCTTCTCTAATAAGCTAAATTTTTTTAACCATCACTTATTTTATAATTTTCAACTGAATGGTGGGGTCTGAGCCTATATATGCATAAACACTCTTGTAACACGTCTAAAAAAATTTGAAGTAGGTTTTCTACTGACTTTGCCAATGTCCACGATTCAGACTAATTCCTCCTGTTAACTTAGAATCTTCTGAATATCACCTCACTACCTCTCTTCCAAACATTTCTTTCTGTGTTAGACCCAGGTTGACAGGGATTTCTTCTCTAAAAAGTTAAATATCTTTAACCATCACTTATTTTATAATTTTCGACTGAATGGTGGGGTCTGAGCCTATATATGCATAAACACTTTTGTAATACGTCTATAAAGTTTTGAGTCTGCTAATTTCGATGTTCTATGGCTTAAAATCTGTCTTCCTACTACTACCATTATTTTGTGTTTCTGCTACTGTTCTCCTAAAGAAACAGATTTTCCAGTTCTTTTTGAATATCTTACAACTTCTTATAAGACTGTTACATCTCATCCAAATGTTGAGATCCTCTATTTAGGAAATTTCAATGTAAACCAAACTGAAAATTTCCCCTCCAATGGCGGTGCGCCTTGCAGTGGCGGAGGGGCTTACTTCCACCCAGAGACAGTCTGCTGCCTTAGTAGCGGAGGCCTCTGGGGGGAAAACTAAGTTGCCGCCCCCAATCCACGGTGGAACAGCATACGCCAAGGGATGCATGGCCGGAGGGAAGTTCGGTCTCAAGTATGCGGACTCAGGATACCAGGCGACCTCCTGTTTCAATTTAGCCTTCCCGCAGTATGAGGCTCTGCTGCGGGTGACCGAATGATTCCTCAGTTTTACTTATTCTTTTATGGATTCGAAAAAACTTTTACAGGGGGGCACCCCCTTAAGTGCGCCACTCCCAAAGGCCTCAAGGCCTTCTTTGGATTCCCCCGAAACCTCAACTGAAAAGGGGCTTACAGTCCCTGTCAGGGGGGTGGAAGAGGAATCCAACCTGGCTGCTGCGACCCCATTAGGGGTTACAACATCTAATATCGAGGAGTCTATTCAAAAGCTCCAACTAACAATGCCGCGCCTTTCAGGCGCGGCCAGAAGGAGATTAATAGGTGGCTGGTGAAGAACGGGCACGATCCTTCAGAGGCCCGCGGAAAAACGAGCTCGCCTCAGTGACTCTAGCCAGGGGGGTGCCAAAGAACCTAGGACTGGAGGGCGGTGAAGGGGAGCGCAAGCGGCCCACGCTAGCCTCATCCTACCTTAAATTTACAATTAGAATAAGGAAATAGTCTCTAAAGCACTTTCCACAAGAAATTTAACAATGGGAACAACTCAAGCCCATCAAGAAGGAATCCTGGGGCAGGATCGTGGAACTAGTTGGCGGCACCACACAGCCAAGTTTTCACGGCTCTATCCTCAAACCTGGGTGGGTGCAGTTCAACTGCGACGATGAGGCCACAGCAGAGTGGCTGAAAACTCGTTGTTGGACAACTGAAACCTTGGGAGGGGCAGATCTAAGGACAGTGGAGGGGATGAAATCCCCCGACCCATAGTACTAACTGGTCTCTCCCAGAATAGTGCAAAGGATGGGAACGATAAGATCCTAACCTTTGTAAAGGCACAGAACCTTGGCCTGAACACTGACGAGTGGAGGGTCCTGAAAAGGGAAGAGAGGGGCGATTCTGTGCACCTCGTCCTTTCTCTTGACCAGCACTCTGAAACCAAGCTGAGAGCCCAAAACCATCTGCTCAGCTATAAATTTGGCACTGTTGGACTCAGGAAGAGGAGCGAGAAACCCGAGGGGGAGAGTAGGCTCCCCACTTCTGGCGGAACGGCCTCACCTGAGGACTACATTCCGAAGGAAAAGGGGAAAACCTTGGCTCTTAAAGAAAAGGTAACACCCTCTGGTTCACAGCCAAAGAAGAAAATACAAACTGCAAAGAGTGGGAAAGAAGGCCAAACAAAATCGGCCTTGGCAAGGGGATCAAGTCAGAACCCCAAACCCAATTCTGCATAATGGACAATAAAAACAATCTGAGCTGCCTTCAAATTAACTTGCACCACGCAAAGGCAGCAACTGATGCTCTCGTCCGGACCTTTGTATGCGAGAGGCTGCAAATAGCCCTCATACAGGAGCCATGGGTGAGAGAAGGAACAATCAAAGGAATACTAAGTGGAATGGGTAAGCTGCTCTACTGTCGGGACCATGGCGCGCCTCGTGCGGCGATGGTCATCGGTGGTGGGGTCAATGCCCTGTCCATTCCGGAATTCACCACAAGGGACCTAATAGCAGCCCTAGTAGAGGTGCCAACCGCGCGGGGTGTGCAAGAGGTAGTAATTGCCTCGGCATACTTTTGCGGGGACTCTAATGAAGCACCTCCGGAAGAAATTCACAGGCTTGCTCAATACTGTCAGCGGACCTGCAGGGGACTGATTTTGGGATGCGATGCAAATGCCCATCACACCCTGTGGGGCAGCAAGGACATCAACAACAGAGGTGAGTGTATTTTAGAATTCTTAGCTCAATATGGTATTGATGTGGTGAATGAGGGCAGTAAGCCCACATTCATCACATCGAACAGACAAGAGGTCTTAGACCTAACCTTAATAAATGCCACTCGTGGCATACAGATCTCGAACTGGTATGTGTCTGATGAAGTATCTCATTCGGACCATAGACACATCAGGTTCGGAATCATAGCTTTGGAGAGAGTAGAGGAGGAGCGGAGAATACCTAAGCTAACAAACTGGAGCTTGTATAAAGAGCTCCTTAAACAGCGCGTAGAGGATATGGAGGGACTGTTTGATGTACAGGACCTAGATGTATCCACTACCCAACTGCAATCAATTATACAAGATTCATATGAAAATAGTTGTCCTCTGAAAAAAAGAGGGATAACTAGAAGCGTCCCCTGGTGGAATCAAGAGCTAACCACTCTAAGATCTAAAACCAGGAAACTCTTCAATAAAGCTAAGCGGGATAAAAATTGGGAAGCATACAAAACTGCCCTAACCGCTTATAACAGGGAACTTAGGAAATCCAAAAGAAGATCATGGAAGACTCTATGTGAAAGCATTGAGAGCCAATCTGAAACTGCGCGTCTACATAAAGTGCTCTCAAAGGACCAATCTAATGGGCCGAGCCTTCTCTTAAAGAAAGACGGCAGTTATACAAAGGACCACAGAGAAACCTTAGTGGAACTTATAAACCTCAACTTTTCCGCACCAATTAATAAGTTGACGCGGGGAGGAAGTAGATATTACTGAGATGGTATGGGAGACCTAATAGTATGGACGGAAAGTCGGTCTGGAAGGAGTCTTCTCCCCTGATAGGCTAGAATGGCAATAATTTCCTTCGGCCCATATAAATCTCCTGGAAGGGATGGCATATTCCCAACAGCCTTGCTTCAACAGGGACTGGAGAGTCTGCTTCCGCTGCGGGTTTGAGGGTATATTGAGGGCAAGCTATTTACCCTGGGATACTTCCCCGGCTGTGGGAGGAAAAGTACAGGGGTTTTTATCCCCCAAACGGGAGATTGTCCACGTCTGGACCCCAGATCCCAATCGACCTTAAGGCTTACATCATTTCTTTTGAAAACAATGGAAAAAGTGCTAGACTACCACATAAGGGATTGGAAAATTTCGCATAGAAAAGAAATCCTCCTAATTCAATGGGCTCATCTGTAGGATCAACAGTTGGCCGCACTAGATAGCTTGGTATCCAAGATAAAGAAGGAGCGCTAGATCACAAGGAGGTGGCGGTTTTGACTTTCCTGATGTGCAGGGTGCTTTTGATAGGCAACATTGCATGTGGACCGTTGGAGGATGCCGGCCGCCTCCAAGGGCGTCGGACCCTCAACGATTGCCTGTATAAAAGCAATGTTGGGGACAAGACGTATTACGGCTGAACTGGGAGGTGAGATGAATCACTGTGACATCTGGGAGGGGATGCCCCAAGGAGGGGTACTTTCACCCCTTTTGTGGACCAGCTGTCACCTCTTTTGTGGACCATGGTGGTTGATAGTCTCCTCACCCAAACTCAAGTGAATCGGATTCGAGTGGTGCAAGGATACGCGGTATGACCTTGTAATATATTAGAGGCAAAACACCATAGAGGTCTTAATGGAAACTCATGCAACATTTTGGCCTCAATAGTATCCTACAATTGGTGCTTGGAAAGGAAACTTCAACACATCAATCCAAGCAAAACAGTAATAGTGTCCTTCACCAGGAAGAGGAAGCTAAAATACACGGCTCCCAAGATTGGTGATGTCACTATTAACCCTTCCACTGAAGTCAAATATCTAGGAGTAATCCTAGATCAAAAACTAACGTGGAATCCACATCTTAAAAGGGTAGTGGATAAAGGTACGATGGCCCTATGGACATGCCGAAAGATGCTTGGCAAAACATGGGGACTGAAACCTAAAATGACCAATTGGTTATACCTAACTGTAGTCAGACCTATTATCACCTATGCCTCACTTGTTTGGTGGCCGAAGGTTGAACAAAGGACTGCACAAAATAAACTGCAAAGATTGCAAAGGCTTGCATACCTAGCGATCACAGGGGCAATGCATACATGCCCTACTGCAGCCATGGAGGCACTGATAGGCCTCCTTCCTCTGCACTTGCACGTTAGAAGGGAGGCCATGTCATGTGCAACCAGATTGGCCATTCTTGGTCAAACTAAACTAAGAACTGGACTCGGACACCTTCGAATTTTGGAAGAAGTACCAGAGATACTAAATCATTCAGTATTCACAATGATCAGGAACAGTTGATTAGGAAACCTACACATATTCCGGATTATCCTAAACAATATTCAAACACGCTTGACTTATCTTTCAGCCCTACTCCTTATCGTTATAATTGCACCAATTTCCCTCCTATTGGTAACACTCACCACAATCTTGTAGTCCTTAAGTGTAACACTTTATCTTTACCTTGCCCTAAACAAAATTTCAGGCACTTTAATTAATTGGGTTAATTGAGGGAACATTGCGTCTTTCTTGCTAACTACCGATGGAATGAATTGTGTTTTGACTCGGAGGGCGCCTCTGTTGAAAATGTAAGGGCTGTTATCTCAAAAAGGATGGGCAGACTAATTTCTTTTTCAAATAAACCATTTTCTCACAAAAATCAATGATTCTATGGCACTTGTTTTCGTGCCATACAGGAGAGAGACAAAGCATATCGGGCGAGGAAGAACTCCCATTCTCCTATCACTCATCCTAATTTTCATTCCTATCGTAATCGGTGCAGGGATATTATTCGGCAGCCAAAGAGTGCTTTCACTTAAAGAAAGTGAGTTGATCTTCTTAGTTCTCCTACTCAGAAAAATTTCTGGCATCTTTCCAAAATCATTTCTAGTAATTTCTATAAATTTGCTTTCCTCACTCTTATTCGTGCTGACGGCTCTTTTGCTAATACTCCTTCTGAAAAGGTTCATCTCTTTAGTCTCTTTTTTCCATCCAATTCGACCTTTGACGAGTGCAGCACCCCTTCGCTTTTTCCTTCTCAGCTCAGGTATCCAATGTCTCTACCGGTCATTATTCATGATCAGGTACATGGGATTGTGAGTTTTATGAACGTCAGGAAGTCTAATATCTTGGACGGAATTATTCCCCGTGTTTTGAGGGAGTGTGCTTTTGAGCTAACGCCTGTCACCGTTGAAGTCTACTATCTATGCCTTAATACTAATAGCTTTCCTCAGTACTGGAAGCGCGTGTATTTTCAGCCGATCCCAAAAAAGATTAACCGCTCTAATCCTTTTAACTATCGTCCTATAGCTATAACTTGTATTTTGTCTAAAATATTTGAAACTCTCCTAAACTCTCATTTCCTGGATCATCTGGTATCTCACACCCTACTTTCAGATCATCAGTACATTACAACCTTTCACTAACACAAGAAATTTGTAACTTAATATAAACATAAGAAACGTCATTTGAGAACAACAAACATACACCCCAGATCTGACCGCACAAATAAACTCCTTAAATACTGTAATCTCCGATCTCATCTCCATTCATAAAACAAAAATAATTAAGAAACACTTAATAGAAAACATGGGCAGACCTGACGAGAGAAGAACGGGGCAAATAATAAAAAGCTTTCACAATTCCAAGAACAACGTCCTACCCGAAAATAAAGCTTTAAGAGGACACAACAACTCCCTCTCCTTCCTTAAACTGCACTGCAACATCCTCGCACAACACTATTCCAATATATCCAACAAACCTACACATTCAAATAATAGAGGAACAATACGCAAACTCAAAACAATGCCACCAGAAGACAGCCCCAACTCCTATTTTCTACACAAAAAATAACTAAACTTATTAAAACCCTAAAAAATTTCCTTTCCACTGGCCCAGACAACCTCTCTAATCTACACATAAAACCTTTTGGACCTCACTACTATTTCATTCATCACAGATATCTTCAATAAATTCTGGTCTCTCAACTAGTATTCCATTCTACACTGGCAACATAAATAGCAATCATCCTATCTAAATTAAAACCTAGAAAAGATCCCAACCACCCGTCTTCATACCGACCCATACTCCTCCTCTCCTCTTTGTGCAAACTAATGAAGAAAATCATACTTACTAAAATTCAAACTACATTCCCCTCCCCAAATCATCAATACGGTTTTAAAAAATCTCACACTACCTCAACTGCCCTAACTAGTATCATACAAAACATCATAAACGGATTAAACAAAACACTCTTCCAATGAACAATACTCCTCGCCATAAACATTAGTAAAGCCTTTGACATAATACCCAGACACTTTCGCATCCAAAAAAATTCTAAACTCTCCCTTCCATAACAATTACAAAAAAAAATGGCTATTCAAATTTATATCTGGACGCACAGCTCAAGTAACCAGCAAGAACCAAAACTCAAAAACGGTAAAATTACCTGTTCAACCTATTTACAGTCGATATCCCTACCCCCAAAACTCCCAATTCAAAAATAATAACCTACTCAGACGACATAACTATAACCATATCAGATCCCTCAGTCTCCACTGCCACAAACCTTGCACAGACTTGCCTAAATAACCTAGAAACTTGGTTATCACCAAAAGAGAATGTTGGCCTCTGCCAAGAAATCATATATCACTTTGATCACCACTGACAGATACCAATCATCCCTCCACCCACAAGTAACCCTAAACTACTCCATCATTCCCCTAAAAAAACACCCAAAATACTCGGATAGCCTTCGATACCCAATTCACCTTTACACCACACACTCAAAACATCATAAGTAAAGCAAGTAAGAAATTAAATGTCGTCCCAACCTTATCCCAAAACAATTTCAGTATTGAAACAACCACACTGTCAACAACATTCAAACAATTTTCAAGAACTACAATCAACTATAGATCAACAGTCTGGTATCCACTAATCTCCCCTACTAATAGAAATAAACTACAAAGAATGCAAAACACCTCCCTGTGTACAATAACAGGTTTGCTAAAAAACACCCATATCCAGCACCTACATGAAGAAACGAAAATCCTACCAATTCTAAACCATTTTGATATGATAGGAGCCCAATCCTACGCCAGTGCTCTCAACCCCTCTCGCCCATGTCATAACTAACAATAACACACAATATTTTGTCTAAGATCCCCTCCCTCTTGTGCAACCCTCTGCTATGGCGAACTCTTTTGAACCCTCCCCCCCCCTCCTCTCCCCCTAATAACACTGCTCTATCAAAACATACTTCATTACACATTTCACGCACAATGCCTTTTCACAACCGCCCAACAAGTACGCCCTCCATATAAGCTACCACCCTCCAGAAATATCCCCTGATAAAAGGCACACTCCCACGAAAGATGCAATCTCCCTTTCAAGATTAAGAACCAGCGCATCATCGGATCTTTTCAAGAATTATAAACATAGATTTCGACCACAAGAAACTCCATTCCAACTCTGCCAAAGATGCTGAACAGAGCCTTAAACTGTTGAGCACCTCCTATTGAGGTGCCCCATTTACACTCCTTACCGAACACAATATCAGATCACCTCCCTAAGAGACCTGTGGCTCCTTCCGGTGGAAGCTCTGCTGGGTTTCTGGAAATGACTTGAACCCAAAAAATAAAGGAAGCGCAGGCATTAAATAAAATAATAAATAATATATATGTTATATATATATAATATATATATATATATATATATATATATATAATATATATATATATTATATATATTATATATATATATATATATTATAATATACTATATATATATATATAATATATATATATAATATACTAATATATATATATAATTATATATATATATATATATAATATATATATATATATATAACTATATATATATATATATATATATTATATATAGATATATTATACTATATATTATATATATATATTTGGTATTACTAACACTTCAGCATCTTTTGTAAAAAACGGAGTGTTAGAACATTAAAATAAAATTTATTACGATTTTGCATTCTTTTATAATTTAAAGGTTAATAATTAAAGAACAAGTGTCAGTATAAGTGCTCAACTTTATTCGTTGAAAATACTTGAAGTAATAATAATTTAATATAAATATAAATGCTAATTTGTTACCATAACAATCTTTTCAGATAGTAATAAAATAGTAATACTACTACTATACTACTACTACTACTAACTCTATACTACTACTCATACTACTACTACTAGCTACTATACTACTACTAATAATAATAATAATAAACTAATAATAAAATTATAACTAATAATAATAATAATAATAATAATAATAATAATATAATAATAATAATAATTATCATCATCATCATTATCATTATCAACCACCTTCTTTTCCCCAAGACTGGGGGTTAAGGTGCGTGACATGCACTGGAAACAGAGAAGTAGTAGAAGAATATGACAAATCGAAAAGAAAGCCCAGCCTTTATACATTTTAGTGAGAACTCGTCGCAGTCAGAAAATGCACTCTAGCTTCACGAGACCACGACCAACCCTCACTATGTCATCTCGTCAATGTGGAGTTCATCCTTTGGCTAAGGTGGGACAACTTCATACCCTTTCACAAACTCCGCCATGTCACTAATATTATGCACCTTTCTTCTCGCCTCTGTAAACTTCACATTTCTCTCTCCAGGCATTCTTTACTGACTCATTCCATTTCTTCGGTCTTCAGTCGGTCGATTCCCAACACACTCACCCCTCTTTACATCGGTTAACCAAACCGAACTATCAGTCCCTTCATTTAAATTGTTTTAGTTACTGTTAAGTATTTCATTATTATTTTCTCATTTATTCTTTCCTTCAATACCCACAACTACTCTAATTGCGTTCATTCCTGTATTTTATCAATTCTTCTTCCAACCTAACACGCACGCCCCTAAGATTTGGTCCATTGCTGACTACATTTACTTTAGATCTGAGTACCCTTTTTTCCAGGACCATAGTTCACTACTATACAATAACATAAACACAGGTAACAGCATACCCTCATGTAAGACCCTAGCGCCACTCAAAGGACTTAGTCCCTTTATATCCACCAACGATATAATTGCTTGCACCAGCCACCTTACTGGCCATTCAAACTTTCCTACTACACTCTGCATTAGCCATTCTCTTTCCTTTTCAGTCCAACATATATCCTAATATTTAAACTTCAGGCACTTAGTTCCAGCTGCTTCACCATCTAACATAACTTCACACGAGGACTGTCCCTCACTCACAACCATAACCTTACTTTTTATCTACGTTTACTTTTAAACCCTCCTTTTACACACCCTGCCAAATCTCTCTACAAATCCTCTCAAACTCTCTTCAGATTTCACCGCACAAACGAAAGCATCCGCATATAATAGAAGGGCACCCTCCACCTCTCTTCAGTTCTCCATCATTCTAACACCATTCCTGCCACCCCACCTCTAATTCTTTCATAACCCCAATTCATAAACAAAATTGAATAACCAAGGAGAATAACACATCCTGCCCCACTCCGCTATTAATAATAAACCAATTACTTTTGACACCATTATTCTTAAACACCTTCCACTATCGTCATACATACTTTGATTCCATTTAGAAGGCCTACCAACAACCCATTATATCACTAAACACTGCCATAGAACTTCCCCTATTAACCTAACGTTACGCCTGTTGCAAATCCATAAAAACCTAATGCAATTTATCTCTCTCTCCTCATTTTCTCAACATTTGTTTCAATGTAAGATATTGATACTGAACTCCACTAAACCTAAGCGCCTAATCTGTTCACCAATCATCCTTCAGTCACCGGCGCACTCTTTCAACCAAAATACAGCATATATCTTCCCTAGAACATCAATAAACTTACCTAAAATCTACAGTTACCCTTATCTCCCTGACCCTTATATAAGGGTACTTTTACTGCTCTTCTCCAATCCCTCGGAACTATTAATCTCTTATAAACGCTTTGTTACACGATTTCCAAATCCAGTAAAATCACTTTAATAATAATAATAATAATAATAAATAATAATAATTAATAATATTAATAATAATAATAATAATAATAATAAGAATTAATAATAATAATAATAAAATAATATAATAATAATAATAATAAAAATATAATAATAATAATAATAATAATAACTTATAATAATATTATAATAATAATAAATAAAAATTAATAATAATAAATAATAATATAAATAATTAAATAGTTAATAAAATTAATAATAATAATAATTATTTTTAAACATTATAATCAAATGATTAATAAGAATGAAATAATAATAATAATAATATATAATGATAATAATAATCAATAATCAATAATAATAATAATAATAATAAATATAATAATAAATAATAAATAATAATAATAATTAATAATAATAATAATAATAATAATAATAATATAATAATAATTAATAATAAAACTAGCAAAATAATAATGATAATAAATAAAATATCATAATAATAATAATAATAAAATAATAATAATAATAATTAATAATAAGTAATAAATAATAATAATAATATAATAATAATAATAATAATAATAATAATAATAATAATATTAATAATAATATAAAATAATAATAATAAGATAATAATAATAATAAAGATAATAATAAATAATAATATAATAAATTAATAATAATAATAAAATAATATAATAATAATATAATAATAATAATAATAATAATAATATAATATTAATAATACAGATATAATAATAATAAAGATAATATAATAATAATATAATTAATAATAATAATAATAATAAATAATAATAAAACTAATAATAATAATAATAAATAATAATAATAATAATAATTAATAATGTAAACAATATAATAATAATAATAATAATAATTAATAATAAATGATAATAATAATATAATATAAAATAATAATAATAATGAATAATAATATAGTTAATAATAAATAATATAATAATAATATAAATATAATAATAATAATAATAATTAATTAATAATAATAATAATAATAATAATAATAATAATAATAATAATAATAATAATAATAATAATAATAATAATAATAATAATAATAATAATAATAATAATTAATAATAAAATAATAATAATAAGAAATAATAATAATAATAATTAATAATAATAATAATAATAATTAATAATAATATAATAATAATAATAATTTAATAGTGAATAATTAAATAATAAATAATAATTAATAATAATAATAATAATAATAATAATAATAATAATAAATGGAACAATACATAAATCCGTTAATGGTGAATTGGATAAAATTGAGCGAATCTAAAGGAAGCAGGAGAAGAATGTGCTTGTGTTAAGGTAGGAAGAAAGAATGGTAATAGAGATCAGTGTAAGCGGCTAAAAGTCTGAGAGTGAAGCGTGATTGAACATACTTTGAGTTAATTAAAAGGTTTCGAAAGAAAATATACATGGAAATGTATAGGGATGAAAAGAGGATGGCTAATAGTTGTATACGTTCGAATAGAAAGGAGGTGAGTGAACAGTTTGTTAGGGAGATGAATGAGTATCTGTATGGGAGCAGGAAGAAAATGTTAAGGTCAAGAAAGAGCGAACCTAATATTTCCATAGAAAAATAATATATATATATACCGGCATATATATATATATGATATATATATATATATATTTATATATATATATATACTATATATATATATATATATATATATACAGCTGGACACCACCACTCACGGGCCGAGCCCTATTCAAGGAGGTTTGTTGTACGCCTCAGAAGTTAACATCTAACGTAAATTACGCAGATGAGCACAGACGCAAGCTTTGAAGTGAAGTAGATTAAATTCAGCAGGAAGCACAGAAAATGGAAGAGAATTCCACAGAACAGAGGTGGCAGGAAAGAAGGGGGCACCGCAGTGAACAAGCTTAGAGTTACCAATATCAACACAAAACTCATTTGCAAACACAGCACCCCTTGTGCTACGAGGGCGACGTAAAGGTGGTGGTACGCGAGTGGTAATTTTCCTCGAGCACCTGCCTCTGCAGTACCTATAGAAAAGAGATAAAGCACCAACATCGTGCCGCAAAAATAGAGGGTCAAGTGAAGTTGAAAGTACAGAACAGTTTATAAGCCTTTTGGCATTTGAATCGACTCTATCCAAAAGCCGGGTGAAACAAGAGCCCCCTTAGATATGAAAGCAGTACTCCATACAAGGACGGATGAGACCCGTGTATAGCTGGAGTAACTGAGAAGAGGAAAAAAAAGTCTCGCAGTCTAAACAGAGCTCCCATTTTCTTTAAGGCCACCCTTAGCAACCGGTTGTGATTGTTGATGTTTCCACAGGACACTTTTTTTCATGTTAAGGCCAAGAATGTTTATAATGTCAACAAGAGAGACGAGAAAACCGTCGAAAGAGATATGAAAATTAGAAGGTGTCTTAGAAAGGGGGATTTGTAGAAACTGAGTTTTTTAAGAATTGAATTTCACAAGGTTGAGACAACCCCACCCGGAAATTCTACCCAGAGAATAGAATCGGAAAGATTAAGACGCGAGGCAATTCTAGAAGTAAAAAAGGGAGCAGAATTAAAATGAGTTGAAGAATGAAGGGTCGATTCATCGGCATATGAGTGGATCTCTTAGATACCCAATCAACAGATCTTAAATGAAAAGAAAGAATACAGTAGGAGATAAGACAGAACCCTGAGAAACACCACTATTAACAGAAAAAGAATAAGAAGTCGCCAATCGAACAACAGCCAATATTGAGCGATTTGAAAGAAAACTAGACATAAGTAAGCAAAGAGAAGGAGAAACCCAAAGGAGAGGAATTTGGAGAGCAGCGCCGCGTGCCATATCCGGTCAAATGATTTGTATATGTCAAGCGCCATCACGCAAGTCCCCCCGTAGTAAACCACAAATCAGTGAGATAGGAAAGAATATCGCTAGGAGACCTCAGTCCATACTGGCGATCGGATAGAAGTGAATGAGATTACAGATGATTTATGAAGTGAGAGTTGAGAAAGGTTTTAAAGATCTTAGATAGAATACAAGTGACATTTATAGGGTGATAGTTAGAAGGATCAGAGGGGCTTCCTTTTTTCGAAATAGGTTGGAAATGTGCGTTCTTCCAACATTGAAGGAAAGTGTTAGTATTGAGACATAGAGAATATAGTTGAACGAGGGAAGGGGCCAGCACGGAAGCACACTCCTTCAAAATTTAGGGAGGAATGCCATCCGGGCCACCCGCCTTCCCAACGTTCATAGATTTCAGGAGCCCATACACCCGATCAAATATTGTCACAGGCAAAGGCAAAGGACACCTGAGAGGAGAAGAAGAGGGAGGGACAGGAATGCCAGAATCGTCTATGGTTGAGTTAGAGGAAAATAGGAGGCCGAAGAGATTGGCCTTTTCAGTTGGAGAATTAGCACAGAACCATCAGATCGAATAAGAGGAGAAAGACAGATTTACAAAAGTTGTTAAGATGTTTTTGGCAAGAGGCCAGAAAGATTTGTCGGTAGGAGAACCAAGGAGGTTAGCTCACTTTCGTTTGATGAAAGCCCGCTTTGTTCGTCGAAGAGTATCCATGCATCGACTTCTAGCTGAATGAAAATTATCAAATGTGATAAGAGAAATAGAATTTTTTCCTCTCCCGATACGCATTGTCTATAGCCTGATTGGCCACAGAACTAGCACGATCAAACCATGATTATGAGGAGAGAAAGATTTGGCCGAAGAAGGAATGAACCTGCTCATCCTATCAACGATTACAGCCCCACCTTATCGGCAGAAGCCGAAGAGTCACCAGAGTCAAAGCAGTCATTTCAATTATAGTTAGGTCCCCCAATCGGCCAGATCAAAGTGCTAGAAAAAACGCATAGAGCAGGATGGGGCTGTTGGAGAGAAAGCATTACCATTAAGAGATATAAGGTTGTGGTCAGATTTACCAATAGGAGCAAAGGTGGTGTATTTATAGAGAGAACGACTAGTGGTGAAACGTAGGTCAAGTGTGTTCAAGAATTGGTTGTAACGATCCTGAATGTGTGTGGGGGGTTCTTTAATTAGTTGCTCCAGATCGTTGAGAATGCTACATAATTCGGCCTACCACCACCTAAATCAGTATGAGAGAACCCCAAAAATTCAGTGTTTTGTACATTGGAATCCCCTAAATAGAGGACCTCAGTATTTGGTGAGAAGATGTAACTCTTGTGAGAAGTATTAAGATATTCAAAAAGGCGGAAAAATCTGTTCTGTTAGGAGAACAGCAGCAGAAGCACAAGATTATTGTAGTTGGTGGAAGAAAGATTTTAAGCAGTAGAACATCGAAATGAGGAAATTCGAGAATCTTGAGACGTGTTACAGGAGTGTTGTGTTTACATAGGCACATACCTCACCCTTCAGACGGAAATTATGAAATAAGTTATAGTTGGATATATTTAGCGAGTTAGAGGATGAATTCTTAGCCATC
>JABUQX010102073.1:15000-17500 GCA_015478945.1 Trachelipus rathkii | reverse complement strand
TTACTTCCTAGGATCAGGACTATGGATCTCATCCTTGCTACAGTAGAGGATTGCAGTGCCATTTGTCTTTAAATTAGGTATGCGGAGAATTTCGTACATTTTGTTCTTCTTGAAATGTCAGAGTCTAGGTCTTTTTTCCTAAGCACTTCTTCAACTCTTATTAACTAGGGTTTTATAGCAGGACTGTGAGCTAGTAATTTTTTGCTGACTGCGACCTCATCATTTTAAGATAACCTACTCCGGCTCCATCATTTTAAGATACCCTCCTCCGGCTCCATCATTTTAAGATACCCTCCTCCGGCTTCATCATTTTAAGATACCCTACTCCGGTTCTCTCATTTTAAGATACCCTACTTCGATTCCATCATTTTAAGATACCCTCCTCCGGCTTCATCATTTTAAGATACCCTACTCCGGCTCTATCATTTTAAGAAGATACCCTACTTCGTGTTCCATCATTTTAAGATACCCTCCTCCGGCTTCATCATTTTAAGATACCCTACTCCGGCTCCATCATTTTAAGATATCCTACTCTGCGGTTCCATCATTTTAAGATACCCTACTCCGGTTTCATCATTTTAAGATACCCTACTTCGGCTCCATCATTTTAAAATACCTTATTCCGCTGTTCCATCATTTTAAGATACCGTACTCCGGCTCCATTATTCTAAGATACTCTACTCCGGCTCCATCGTTTTAAGATACCGTACTCCGGCTCCATCATTTAAAGGTACCCTACTCCGGTTCCATCATTTTAGACACCCTACTTCGACTCCATCATTTTAAGATACCCTACTCCGGCCCCATCATTTTAAGATACCCTACTCCCGGAGCTCCATCATTTTAAGATACCCTACTCTGGCTCCATCATTTCAAGATACCCTACTCCGACTCCACAACTTCAAAAATTTATCTGCCCCGGCTTCAGCTCCGTAGCTGCACCACAGGGGCCAGGTTAGATCCTTTGTCTGGATCCTAGGTAGAGAATACCTAGAATAGTTCTCCTATAATAAGGCAATGCCCGTGAAGTGTGAACTTTAAAAGAAAAACAACAACTTATACCATCGTTGCTATTACAACTCATCTTACTCTGTTGATCTTTTTTATAGCATACCTTCTCCTTTGATAAGGGTTTCCTAACCACTAGACTTGAACCCTGTGCTCATTCTTTCGTGTTTTTTTACTGGTATAGTCAGTAAAACTTTTCCTTTTTTTCTATTTCACCACTTCCTCTTATTATATAGCTAACATTGTTTCAAATAGCATGTATCAGAGCATGTCGGTTTTTGATTTAGAGTTGAATTTAGCTTTACTCAAATCTGGTAGATTTTGACCAATAGTTTTTTTTTCTTTTAATAAAAGTTCACATCTCACGGGCATAGCCCTATTCAAGGAGGGGAATTTCTCTAGGTAATTTCTACCTAGGACCCGGACTAGCTATCGAACCCGGGCCCTTGCCATGCGACTCTGTCGCTCTACCGATTAAGCCACGGTTAACTTGAATGTTAAATATTCTAAAGGTAAAGTAGAGAAACCTGAGGTAATGTTAAAATATTTCTCATATAAAAATTGGAGATAACATAAAAGAATTCTATTGCGACCTTATAACTATTGTGTGGTTAAGAATAAACCTAGTTTTGTGGTTAAGCATAAACTTAATTTTGTGGTTAAGCATAAACCTAGTTTTGTGGTTAAGCATAAACCTAATTTTGTGATGAACCATAAACCTAATTTTTTGGTTAAACATAAACCTAGTTCTGTGGTTAAGCATCAACCTAGTTTTGTGGTTAAGCATAAACCTATTTCTTTGGTTAAGCATAACCTAGTTTTGTGTTAAGCATAAACCAAATTTTGTGGTTAAGCATCAACCTAGTTTTGTGGTTAAGCAGAAACCTATTTTTTTGGTTAAGCATAAACCTAGTTTTGTGGTTAAGCATAAACCAAATTTTGTGGTTAAGCATAAACCTAGCTCTGTGGTTAAGCATAAACCTAGTTTTATGGTTAAGCATAAACCTAGTTTTGTGGTTAAGCATCAACCTAGTTTTGTGGTTAAGCATCAACCTAGTTTTGTGGTTAAGCATACTTCAAGTTCTGTGATTAAGCACAAACTTAGTTTTGTGGTTAAGCATAAACCTAATTTTGTGGTTAAGGATAAACCTAGTTTTGTGGTTTAAGCATAGACCTATTCTATGTTAATCATAAACTAGTTTGTGGTTAAGTTATAAACATAGTTTTGTGGTTAAGCCTAGTTTTGTGGTTAACCATTCAACCTAGTTTTGTGCGTTAAGCCAGAAACGAGTTCTGTGGTTAAGCATGAACCTAGTTTTGTGGCTAAGCATCAACCTAGTTTTGTGGTTAAGCATAAACCTAGTTTTAATACAATCCTTAATCGCTGTTATACCAGGGATGAAGATGACTTATTAGAAACTGAAGCTAATATAATTTCATTAATAAAAAAAAAAGAAAATATATAACACTAAATACATACCGCAAGTGAAAG
>JABUQX010102073.1:0-7500 GCA_015478945.1 Trachelipus rathkii | reverse complement strand
TTGCTTAATTAACTAATATACAGAATCAATAATAATAATAATAATAATAATAATAATAATAATAATAATAATAATAATATTAAAATATAATAAGATAAATAATAATAATAATAATAATAATAATAATAATAATAATAATAATAATAATAATAATAATAATAATAATAATAATAATAATAATATAATAATTAATAATAGGAATCTGATTCACTGGCCAACAAAGATTTTGCGGCAAAACATTTGAAGGTCATTTTATAGGTAACTTGTTGCCCTGATTCCGAATATGACCTCCGTTTCCCTAGATTGGCTCTAGTTTTTGAGAGTCCTTTGAAACCCGAAATACAATTAATAACAATAATTTATGTTAGGTTGTAACGTAATTCACAAAATAAAACACGAAAGATATATATCAAATTGTTAATCAGTAAGTACATAAAATGCTAATAGGTCAAAACATTCAATTCAGTACAATGAAATCACAATTAATGCATTACAAATCGCTGTCTATATGATTGTCTTCTGTGTGCAGAATGTGGACAATCACGTTGAAGGCTCCAACAATATTCTGCCATCATGTGTGTATCCCATCTTCCTTGGTAATCTTTCCTTCCATCACATTGAATATCTTGACTGGAACCTCTCCCCTTGTCCTCACTATAACATCTAGATTATCTGGAAACCGTTTTCTAAGTGACTTGTAGAAAGTGAACTTTTATGCTCATATTAGCATTCAAATTTTTGAAGTCTGAAAGCATTTTCTGTACGAGTTCTACATAGTTGGCAGATTTATGGTTGCCCAAAAAGTTCTGAACAACCAAGACAAAACTTTTCCAGGCAGATGCTTCAATATCAGTCATGGAATTTATGAAATTTTCATCCTTGATGATTTGGCGAATTTGAGGGCCGCTAAAAGATTCCAGCTTTGAGTTTCTCCATACTCAACCCTGAAAAAAATCTGCAAATAAATTTGTAACATTCACAATTATTTGTCTAGGGCCCTAACAAATTGCTTCATCAGTCCTAGTTTGATGTGGAGTGGTGGGAAAATAATTTTTCCACTGTCAACCAGTGGTTCGTTAATAATATTTGATGCACCTACAGTCATATTTTCCTTAGCAGGCCATACAACTTTTTCGCAGTGGTCTTCTTTAGCCCTACTATCCCACAAGCATATGAAACAAGGGTAATTAGTATATCCGCTTTGCTGCCCAAGTAAGATGTTGACCATCTTCAAATCAACGCATATAGACCACTGGTGTTCATTATATCTAAGCTTCTGCAAGATCATTCTTATATTTTCATATTCCTCTTTCAGTTTTGTTGAGTGACCTATTGGAATCGATGCATAACTATTGCCATTGTTCAATAAAACACACTTCAAGCTTCTCGTTGAACTATCCATAAACAATCGCCAATGTTCTGGTCGGTATTTAGGTAACCCCATTTGGAGTAGGAGTCCAGGGATGTTCATACAGTATACTAGGTCTTCTTCTTCAATGGAAATATGGATGAAGTACTACCTCTCTGTCCGAAAAAGTTATTTTACATTCGGCCTTGAGCCAATTTCTTTTCACTTAGTCTAGATGCTAAAAGCTCAGAATTGCTTGGAGAGAATTAACTCTCGTACTAAATCATTGATCTCTTCCTGAGAGAACTGTTGCTTGTAGAAGTAATTTCTTCATATTCACTACCACTATCTGCAGCGTGTGCACACCAAATCCTGGATCTCTTCTTCAATCAGATAATGCTGGTCTGGGAGTGTAGTGTAACCTGGGATGGGGACATCGTCGGAATGTGGTACAAGTCGCCTTGCTGATTCCAAATCCGGATATTCAAATTTACGTTTCTTGTAACAATTGATACCTTTTCACATTAACCAAACCAAAATAAACAGTCACTGTGGTGATTCTTTGCTCCCGCCATACCATAGGCAAACCAAATTTTAAACCTTTTCTTTCTGTCCATTTTTCCACTGACGTAGATTTTCGACACACGTTTTACAGACCATATAGGGAGCCCAAGACTTATCTTGGTCTCCGAGGTTCATTCCAAAGTATGCCAGATATGCTTGCTTCACAAAGTTAGTAATATTTCTTCTTTGGTACTTCTGGCAATATCACCACAGATGTAGCTAGAATCATTGGGGTTCTCAAACAGGCTCTTCGTAAGTACTCATAGTGTTCTGAAAATAGAAAAAAATAAAGTATATATAAAGGGAAGCCCCTTAAAAAGAAATAAAACGATATTACTGTAAAATATGCATTAAAAAAGATATTTGTATAAGAGTATATCTGGAACACCCTGTATCTCAAGAACTAAATCCAATCTTGAAAAACTAATATCATTTCTGAAATCAGCACACCCGATATACTATAAATTCGATAAAATATCCTTGGTAACAAAAAAAAAATTTTTTTTGGTTGACCAGTGAATTATAGAATCTAATATTAAATTGAATATGAATATAAAAATTAATAAAAATATTATCAATAATAAGAACAATAAATATGAATATAAATATGTAGGGCATAGAAATATTTATGAAAAAAAATCAATAACATTATAAATTGTTATTTTAAAAAAATAACAAAATAAAAATAAATAAAAATATTTAATATATTATAAATGTGTTATAATATAAAATAAATTAAAATGAAATATATTAAAATGAAAAATATTGTAAGAATTAATATTCCAAAATAATTGATTATATATATATATATATATATATTATTATATTATATACTTATATATATATATATATATTATATATATAATATATTATATTATAATAATAATATATATATATTAGATATATATCGCCCGATAGCTCGGTGGTAGAAACGCTCGGCCAAACAAAGCGAGGGTCCCAGGTTCGTAACTGGTCGGGTGGGAGAATGTGAGCTATTTCTCTCCTTGGGCTTGGCTTCGTCCTGCCTCGGTACGTTAATTGAGTAACCCCCTCCTACAGTAGATCTACGGCTCAGCCGTGAGCGGTGATGTTTATTCTTCTGTTAAATAATCTATATATATATATAATATATTTATATTAACAAATAAAGTATTAAATTTGTATATATATATATATATATATTATAATATTTTATTTTATAATATATATATTATTAGTATATATTTATGTGTGTGTGTGTGTGTGTGGTGTGTGTGTGTGTGTGTATGAGTGTATCTGTGTGTGTAGTTAAATATCCAATTTTTAAATGAAATAATTAAATATTTAATTATATTGAAATATAACTAAATATTAGATAATTAAATATTCATTTTATTCTCCGTAGATTATGTTGAAATGCCCTATGCCCAAAATAATAATAATAATAATAATAATAATAATAATAATAATAATAATAATAATAATAATAATAATAATAATAATAATAATAATAATAATAATAATAAAAATAATAATAATAATAATCTTCATATCCATATTATTATTATTATTATTATTATTATTATTATTATTATTATTATTATTATTATTATTATTATTATTATTATTATTATTATTATTATTATTATTATATTATTATTATAAATTATTACTATTATTAGTATTATTATTATCATTATGATTTTAAAATTTTAAAAATTATAAAAAATTATTATTTATTATCATTATTTTAATTTGTATTATCTTATTGTGATGTTTTGACAGTACTGATTAATTAATTATTAGTACTAATTATTATTATTATTATTATTATTAATTATTAATTAATTATTATTATTATTATTATTATTATTTGTCTTTCTTCTAAGTTAAAATGTTAAGGTAATCGTACATTTCGTTTATTTTATATTAATGTCAGTCTATGTTTTTTTTTTTTTTAAGAAGAGACTTCGCCAGTCTAAGATCAGAAAATTCCCTCTTTTTATCAAAAATATTAAAGTCATTTACTATTTCATTATTATGCAATTTTCTATGTTCTACCTACATATGGTGTTTTATCTTACTTGTTTTGTACTTGCAGTGCAAGTGCCGAAGCGTATTCGTCGTATAACCAATTTAAGTGGCGTTACATCCACTCTCATTGCAACAGAATTGGTACACGACATTGGTACACGACGTTGGTACACGACGTTGGTACACTCGCCACCAGATGGTATATCACGAGCACTAAAACAGAAGATAATTTTGTTGGCTGATAGTAACTTCTAATAGTGATTGTTTCATTATTTTTCCCTTTAATATGCTTCTTTAAAATAATTTTCAATTTTATCCTCTTCATTTATTGAACCAACCCCTTCGCTTTTGTAATAAATTTATTTAATTATTATTATTATTATTATTATTATTATTATTATTATTATTTTTATTATTATTATTATTATTATTATTATTATTATTATTATTATTATTATTATTATTATTATTATTATTATTATTATTATTATTATTATTATTATTATTATTATTAATTTATTATATTTTATAATATTATTTTATTATTATTATATATTATATTATTATTATTATTATTATTATTATATTATTATTATAATTATTAATTATTATTATATTATTATTTATTTTTATTAATTATTTTTTAATAATTTATTATTATATTTATTTTTATTTATTATTTTATTATTATTAATATTATTATTATTATTATTATTATTAAATTATTATATTATTATTATTATTATTTATTATTATTATTATTATTATTTTATTATTTTTTATTATTATTATTATTACATTATTATTTATTATTATATTTGTTGTTATTATATTTTTAATATAATTATTATTATTATTGTTATTTTTGATATTATGATATTATTAAATTATAATTATTATTATCATTAAATTATATTATTATTATTATTATTATTATTATTATTATTATTATTATTATTATTATTTAATTATTATTATTTTATTCATTATATTATTATTATAATTATTATTATTATTATTATTATTTTATTATTATTATTATTATATTATTATTATTATATTATTATTATTATTATTATTATTTTATTAAATTATTATTATTATTATTATTATTATTATTATTATTATTATTATTATTATTATTATTATTATTATTATTATTATTATTATTATTATTATTATTATTATTATTAATTATTATTATTATTATTATCGAAGGTAATAATTACTAACATTATTGATCGCAATATTATTATTAGCAAGTATAGTCATTTTTATCACCTTCCATTAATATTATCAGTATTATTATTTTTATTATTATTATTATTATTATTATTATTATTATTTTATTTATTCTTATTATTTAGTTATATATTATTATTTTATTATTACTATTATCTATATTATTATTATTATTATCCTATTTACTATCTATCTTATCTATCTATATCCTATTTATCTATCTATCTAATCTTATCTATTATCTATCTATCTATCTATCTATTAATCTATCTATTATCCTCTATCTACCGTTTTCTCAACTTTCTATCTAACTTCTTTCTCTCGGTCTATTCTGTCTAGCAGTGCTTCAGATCGGCCATCCATCTAATCTGTCTAGCCTGCTATCTATCTATATAGCTAGCTATCCTTCTGAGACAACACATTATCTCTCTATCTATCTATCTATCTATCTATCTATCTATCTATCTATCTATCTATCTATCTATCTATCTATCTATCTATCTATCTGTCTATCTGTCTATGTATATATCTATCTGTGACACTATATTGAGTTATATTTTGTTCTACCTATCTACCCCTCAATACCTATCTACCTCCTATCTATATACCTATCTATCCATCCAACTATCTATCTATCTATCTATCTCCTCTATCTATCTATCTATCCTATCTATCTATCTATCTATCTATCTAATCTATCTATCTATCTTTAACCATACTTCTATCTATCTATCTATCTGATTCTATCTATTTATTTATCAATTTATAAATTATGTTTATTTATCTATATATTTATCTACTTGTCTATCTATCTATCTATCTATCTATCTATCTATCTATCTATCTATCTATCTATCTATCTATCTATCTATCTATCTATCTATCTATCTATCTATCTATCTATCTATCTATCTTTCTATCACTGCTCTCATAGATCTCCTCTCGATTTTCTCAATCTCTGACACTATGATTTAGTTTATGTTGTTTACCCCTAACTTACCCATCAATTATACCATCTATCTATTTCTATCTATACTATCTATCTATCTGACTCTATCTATTATCTATTACTATCTATCTATCATCTATCTTATCTAATCTATCTATCTATATCCATCTATCTTCTATCTAATCTATCTATTTATCTAATCTACTATCCTACTCCCTATCCACCCTACTTATCAAGTATTTTACCCCTACCTATTCATCTATTTTATTACATCCATGAAATTAAGTGACATAATCTTGAAATTGCGCTATGGACCCATTGGGAACCTTTAGTACCTTAAGTCAACCTGTATGATTCTTTTGTTAAACCACGGCACATGGATATTGAATTACCATTTTGGGGCATATCTATCTGTTAATATCTATCTATCTATATGTTATATTGTAAACAATAATTTGCCCAACTATTGTCGATTAACTTCATTAATTCTCTCTAAAAGTTTTTAATATCCATTATTATTATAAATTATTATATTATTATTATTATTATTATTATTATTATTAATTATTATTATTATTATTAGTATTATTATTATTATTATTATTCATTATTATTTATTATTATTCTTATTATTATAATATTATTAATTATTATTATTACATTATATTGAATCAAGATTAAGGATTGGACGAACTTCTTTCTTTCTAGCAATTCCACACACAATACTGAATACACCTCCCCAGATGTGATAAGAAAAGCTAATAATAACACAGACGAACTAAGTAATTTCGCATTATTACATTTTAATGTAAGAAGCCTCCAAAAACATTATGATGATTTCCTAAATTTTCTGGATTATCAAAATATTAATCTTGATTGCGTGGTGTTGAGCGAGACTTTCCTTAATGAACACAATAAAGAAGTGCATTTGTTAAAAGGATATAATGGATTTCATATTGTTAGACCAAAAAACAAGAGAGGGGGGGGAGTCTCTATTTTCATAAAAAATGATATATGTGATAACCCAAAAATAATATTTTCTAAAATTGACGAAACTATTGAAATCCTGGCAGTTCGAATTGAAAACAAATCCTTCAATGTAGTGATAGTGGGGTTATACCGACCCCCTAATGCGTCGAGAATTGAATTCATTAACTCACTTGAATATACAATCCAAACATACTTGCATAACACGAAGGTAGTAATTGCTGGTGACTTCAACATTGATGTAGGTAATAATAGCCCTTCGCTAGGCAGCAACGCGCTATCAAATATAATGATGTCAAACGGCCTGATCAACTACATAACGGTGCCTACCCGCCCTAATAACAATGACGACAGAAACCCAACGCTAATTGATCATGTTTGGAGTAACCTAGAAGCT
>JABUQX010102072.1:27500-31348 GCA_015478945.1 Trachelipus rathkii | reverse complement strand
TATAAAAATAAATTATGTTAACGTGAAGTCTGAATTGATACGTCTTCAAGTCGTAGGTTATGTTGGAGTCGTTACGCTAGTTGTACATAAATATACCTTTTATTAGCTTCTTGGCATTACAAGCGTTTTGAAGCCGACTAGCAAACTTGTATCTTTATTGCCTTACTGCCATAGTTAAAAGAGAAAAAAAAAAACTTTTAAAAGTCAGTTAGAAATTGTTGCCAAAATTTAAAACATTTAATATACATAAAAAGAGGTGCAAATCAATTCTGAAAAGCATCATATATATATATACTAGTAGTATACTATTATATATCATATATTATATATATATAATATATATATATACTATATATACTATATATATATAGATACTTAATTATATATACTTATACTATTATATATATATATATATATATTATATAGTATATTTATATATAATATATATATATAATATATAAATATATTATCATAATATATATATATAATTATATATATAATATATATTATATATTATATAGTATATATAAATACTATATACTATATATATATATATACTACTATATATATTATATATATTATTATATTACAGAGAGAGAGAGGAGAGGGAGAGAGAGGAGAGGACTGAGAGAGAGCACGAGAGAGAAAAAACAGGTAGCAGAGAGAGAGAGAGGAGAGGAGAGAGAGACAGAGATGAGAGCAGAGAGGAAGCACGTTACAATAAACTTAACCGTTCGATAGCACGCTTGGCTTACTGCAATTCTTTTTGTTGTTGATTTTTGCACCACAATTTAACTCACGATATAAATTTTCATAACGAATAACAAATTGTAAATATATTAATTGTCGATGTAAATTGTAAATATAAATTTCTAAAATAAAATTTATATTTAGGAAATGGGCAAACTTGTCGTGCACAAAATGAAAATGGTAACAAAGAGCATCTCCAAACGACGAATATATAAAACAGGTTTTATAGCGTTAAATTGTCGGGGCCATTCGAATTCGTAAATATTATATTTTTTCTTATTTTGCAAATGTGTTTCCTATTCTACTAATAATTTTTTTATTATTTTTTTTTTTTTTAATATAAAACGAGTTTTTTATTAGACTCCTAGGAAGAAATTAAAAAAAAAAAAAACTTTAAAAAAATTAAATTCACAAATGTGTAGATTGTACACTGTCTGAAAATTTTCTCTCCGCTTTTCGAGAAGCTCGAGCAGTCACCCTGCTACTATAATTGATTCGCGAAAATAAGGCAATATTCAATGGCACGAGGATTCTTGCACTTTTTGTTTCAAACACATAATCTTTTTTCTATGTTACTTTTGCCTGATATTTCTTTTCCCGCTTTCAACCCGTAATAGATTCTTTGGTGGGAGGTTTACGCAAATTTGCGGCAAGATCGATCGTTTCTGATAATGGAATAACTCGTTGCTAAGCACGCAGCTATATGAGTCGCCTCTGATATATTATTATATATATATTATATATAATATATTATAATATATATATATATAACTATATATACTATATATATATACTTATACGTATATATGATATAATATATATATATATATATATATATATATATATATATATATATATAGTATATCATATATATATATATACTATTATATATATTATACTATATATATATATATACTATATATATATATCAGTTGTGCTGCTTATACTTTTGCCTATGAAGATCGACCAACAAACTTTTTAAGAATCGGTGATCGACATTGGAAATTAATATTATCGTAAGTATACATTCTTAGGTAGAAACTACGATCCATAGTCTGGATAAAAAACTTTACCAAAGTCACTTCACGACAAATTCACAACTACATTACGAATCATCGCGACTTTTTACTACAGAAGTAGAAATTACAAAACGGGTATGGAAAAAAATTATTGTCGGCATGACGAGGCATGGCATTGGTGATCCTCTGCGTATTTTGCAAAAGATGGCGTATAGCTACTTATTGCTAAACGCAAGCATGACCTTAAGTGATCATCTGTAAGGCGTGTGTGTGTGGTATGTTAGCTTTGTTATTTTCATTTGAGAAAAATGCAGACTCGCCATAAATATGTTATCCAAAAGAATAAGCGGCGTTACCTGACAACAAGTGCTACGTTTCTCTTCAAGCAAGGATTCATCTTCGGACAATAAAAAGCCAGCAAATTATTGTCTGCAAGCCTCGCTTGAGGTATACAGTCCGTAGCCCCTAGCTTTTGGAATCCTCGAATTCCCAATATCGTCGTCTCATGCCAACTGCTTGTGAAATTCCGAAGCAAACTTCTTGCACGGGTCCAGGCAAGCCCTAAGCGGCGTAAGTTTTGGAATGCCTCGAATTCCCAATTATGTCTGCGATCTCTGCCATAGCGGATGCTTGATTCCTCAAGAATTTTTTTTTTTTCTTTTTTGTTTTAGGCTCGGCTTCATAGGGCTTTCATAACTTCCCTTATCATCGATTTTTTCACAAGCAAATAAGAAGTGTTCTTACAATATTTTTTCCTTCCTAGTTGGTGCAATTAGTAAGATTATCGTACAACCACCATCCTATGCGGCGCCGAATATATTGCCAAATACTAACGTTTTTTTTTAAATGCTTCTAACTACGCGATATTTCTGCGATTGACCCACAGGCCTCTCGCGATCGACCGTTTGAGGATCGATCTTAATAGTAATACTATATATATATATATTATATATATATAATATATATAATAGTATATAATGACTATCTCAGTGATATATATTACTAGTATATCATAATATATTATATACTATTATATATTATATATATATATATATTATATATATATAATATATATATATATATTAGTATATATATATATTATATACATATATATATATATAAAAAAGTAGCAACCGCTCCTAAGAAGGGTAAAAACCCTGTCAGCGAGGCCAGCGTTCTTCTCCATCTTCCTCTATCTTCCAAGACTCCCCTTCTCTCAGCTTCCGCATCGACGGCATTCCATGTCTTCTCAATGAGTCCTCCACCGAGCTCTCCCATCTCTTCCTAGGTCTTCCTCTTGGTCTTGTTTCCTTTGGTCTCCACTCCCATCTCCTCTTGGACACCCTCTCATCCTACATCCTCTCCAGGAGTCCCCACCAACTCAATCTAGCTGCATCCATTTTATTTAATGTAATCTTCACCCAACCTCCTCCCTTGTTCTTTCAAAATTTTGATAACCTATTAAGTTACAAATAATGGGATATGAAACAAATTTAAATGTCTATATGACCTGTGGATGTCCCAAGTCATCTTTAACCATTCACTTCAATTTCTAAAAGTAATATTAATTGTGTTAAATGTGCAATAATAATAATATAATAGAAATTAGGATAATGTTTATAATACCTATTGACTATCACTACCCAAGCAATAGGTGGTTTAGATTTTTAAATTATATTAAGAGAAATGGTATTCTTAATTTTAGAAAGCATTTGAGTCCATATATAGATAATAAAGCGAATATCTCCTCTGATGATCATCATATTACTTTTATTAGTCTTATTATGGGCTTTATTATTATTATTATTATTATTATTATTATTATTATTATTATTATTATTATTATTATTATTATTATTATTATTATTATTATTATTATTATTATTATTATTATTATTATTATTATTATTATTATTATTATTATTATTATTATTATTATTATTATTATTACAAGACCTGACTAAATTATGTTTATAAATATAAAAATCCTATCAGGAGTCAATGTATCATTCTTTATTATTTTTATTACTATTACAATAATTATTTTATTAATGACAGAACCCTTTTAATCACCCACAA
>JABUQX010102072.1:17500-25000 GCA_015478945.1 Trachelipus rathkii | reverse complement strand
GAGTTGCTTACGCGCGGGGACTCCTTTTGACTTTACCAACATCATTGGCTGCACTCTAACTTTGCATCCGTGGAATACACCTCTCTAACTATAACCCTAATCTTTAGCTCTTGTCTGAGACCCAGATGGCTAAGAATTCATCCTCTAACTCGTTTAATATATCCAACTATAACTTATTTCATAATTTCCGTCTGAAGTGTGGAGTATGTGCCTATGTAAATATAAACACTCCTGTAACACGTCTCGAGAATCTTGAATCTCCTAACTTCGATGTTCTGTGGCTTAAAATCTTTCTTCCTTCTACTACAATAATCTTGTGCTTCTGCTACTGTTCTCCTAACAGAACAGATTTTCATGCCTTTTTTGATTACACTACTTCTCACGAGACTGTCATATATCTTCTCATCCAAATTACTGAGGTCCTCTATTTTAGGGGATTTAAATGTACCAACCCCCAACCCCCCCCCCCCCCCCCAAACTTTGGAAATGGGGTTTTTTGGGGGGTTTTTTCCCCCCTCCTTTTTTGTTTTTTTTTTCAATATATTGCTATTTTAAGGGGGGGGGTTGGGGGGGGGGGAGGAAGCCGAATCATTCAGGATTCTCAACGATCTGGAGCAGCTAAATAAAGAACCAACAACATTCGAATCGTCCCAACCAATTCCTTGACATTGACCTATGTTTCACCACTAGTCCTTCTCTCTATAAATATACCAACTTCGCTCCTATCGGTAAATCTGACCACAACCTTATATCTCTCTTATTAATACTTTCTCTCCAACAGCTCCATCCTGACCTATGCGTTTTTTCTGGCACTTTAATCGGGCTGACTGGGGCCATTGCGTTGCTTCTACGCTAACTATAATTGGAGTGACTGCTTTGACTCTGAAGACGCTTCGGCTTCTGCCGATAAAGTGGGAGCCGTAATCGTTGATGGGATGAGCAGGTTCATTCCTTCTTCGACTAAATCTTTTATCCTCAAAATCCATGGTTCGATCGTGCTTGTTCTCTGACCATTCAGGCCAGAGACAGTGCGTAATCGAGTGCTGGAAAAATTCTTTCTCCTATCACTCTCGCTAATTTTCATTCAGCTAGAAATCGTTGCAGGGATACTCTTCGACGAGCAAAGCGGACTTAGTAATAGTAACCTTATTTTTATAGATTTACTTAATTACTTTATTATTTTACAATACATCATAATTCATAAAATAGTTATACTTATATTCAACAATTCTTATGTAGGTTAAACTAACCTTACTAACATAACCTCATTTTTTTAATAAAACATATTCCATAAATCACAAAGAGAGAAATAAAACAAATCCAAGAAAATATAATCAACCGTTTACACATAATCAGCAAATGCGTCTTCTTCTTTGTCGGGTTCATGTTTTGCTCGTCGAGTTCTAGTATCATCAGCTGTGCGGTGTTGTCGTAACCATGTCCTGACGTAATGCTCTGGATTCCATGTCCGTATATTTGGGACATTCAACTTGATAAACATTAGGGCTGATACGTGCTTGATGGTCAATCTTGCTCTAGTTGGCGATATTATTATATTCATATGACTAAAACCCCGTTCACACTCTGATGAACTGCAAGGAATGAGCTTGGAGCAATTCATCAGTGGGTTTAAATCCTTTGGAATGACCGTGCTGTTTTCTAAGTAATCTCTGAAGCTGTTTTTAATTTTGTTTAAATTCAACCTGAATCTTGCACAGAGCTTTTCGATTTCTTTTTCACCGTATCCAACTGATTTGTTGGGAGGCCAGCTTTTGCTTTCAAGCACTTGCAATTCTGAAAGAAGTGAAATATATTCTTTTTCGTGATTGTCGGTCCGTGTAGATGGTTCGTTGCTGCTTCTAGTGGTGAAAAAGCCTTCTATTAAGGTTTTTAATGACACTTGATAGCAACTGCTGGTCATTAATAGCAGTTATTTTGCCAATACTTGTTAAGGGGACACCACAAAAGTTACCCTAGATTGCAGCTCATTTGACCTCAAGGCCTTTAGTGCCAGGTTTCTCTTTAAGGAACTCGAAAAAAAGCAATTGACCTTCTTATGATTTTGTCTGCATAAACTACAGTCGTTTGCCTGTTTTGAAGACATTCTGAAACCATCGACAACTCTGCTAATATGTCATACATGATCGCCAAATCTGACAGAAATTGAGTTGATGTCAGGCGTTTAATCAATCCTCTGTACATCGTTCGTTCAGTTGTAGTTCTGTTCTTGTCTTCTTGGGCCTTCTTAAAATGAGAGTACAATGCTTGATAGCCATACCAAACGGCCGTTACTGTTTTAAAGGAACTGGATACCCATCTCGTACCCAAAATACGACCAATTTTGTTTAGCTGCAAATCAAGTTCACTAGCACACTCGGCTAGTTCTCTTTGGTTTTTAGGTGATTTGCTATAAAGAGTGTATAGCTTATCCATAAAAATTTGAAATTGGTTAACAGCTCCCACATCATTGATTGAATCACTTACAGCTAACTCTATCCTATGGTTCATACAGTGCCAAGGAACAATGTTTGGAAATTGCTGTAATAGCTTTTCTACGACGCCAGAATTTTACCCTAACATGACACTAGCGCCATCACAGGCAAATGCAACTAAATTCTCTTTTAGGTACTCATGATCAAACCCATATTTATTCAAACAACCTAAAAGGGCCTCAAAAATAGAATAAGCAGTTTGATTAGGCAATTCAATCAGGTCTAAGAATAAGACATTTGGTGGAAGATCTTTGCTGGTTTCACATTTTAAATAAACGATCAAAGTTGATTTATCACTCAAGCTTCTAGATTCGTCAATCACAATTAAAATTTTACCTGAAATGCTTTTAATCTGTTGAATAATTCGTATTTTCATCTCATCAGAAATGTGGTTAACGATTTCAGTTGCACTAAATCTAGAGTGTAATCCTACACCAATGTCAACATCATTCAATTTCTGAAGTTCCAAAAGTTCGGAATGGTCAGAAAAAGTCCTATTATTTTTCCCCAAGTATTAAGCTGATCTAAATATTTTTATGGTAGATTCGAGGTTGGACATGTTCATTTTATCACAAACATTTTCAATAGTTTCCTTATCCGCCTTAGCAGATATGGTCTCAGTTGTCAAGTAGCCTGCTGATTGTTTGTGTAGGAAATTTTTTTTCTTAAAGATGTAAGTTGGGCAAACTTATTAGACCCATTGAAAGTGATTGTAAATGCACACCATTCTTTAGAAATTGAAGTACGTTCCTTTTTGAAAGCACCAAGATGAGAATCTTGGCTACATTATGTACAGCCTAATTTACCGTTTTTGCAATCTAACCAAGCGAACGCTTCTTTTTTGCGTTCCTACATATCCTTAGACCATATAGAAGGCCATTTTGATACATTTTCAACGTCAGGTGTTGCCGAAGATGAAGAACTTACAGAAAGAGAACTTACAGCTGTTGCCGGTAAACCACTTTTATCATCTGAATCCTCGGTTAAATGTTCGCCTATACCTTTATTTTATTGTTTAGTGAAGAACGACAGAAGTGTTTTTTGATTTATCTTGGACGATTCCATAATGCATACTGACACTGAGTAATTGCGTTCAATCTTCAGTTCGTCTCATTATTTATTTATTATTAACAACGGCTACAGACAACAACGTAAAGCGTATCGCGAACTAACGTAACGCACAGGCACAATGACAAGATATTGAAGACAGACAGGTTACCACACGAACGCCGGATGCGCGACGGCCAGGCGACAGTGTTTCTACTTGAGGGATTTTTATCCCATTTTATAGATATTTTGCATATTATTATTTAAGATCAACATCAATCGAGTTTCCAAATGTTTGTAAAGTATTGTTTTATTATTTACATCAAATCAATATTCAGCAATAAATTGGCTTTTTTTTTTTTTTTTTTTCTGTGGAAAACCAGTGTACGAACGCCGTTTCCACGCGTTTCCCGCTCACTACACCACTGTCGTTAGTTTAAATCATTTAAACGACTTTACATAATATATATATATATATATATATATATATTATATATATATATTATAATATATAGATATATATATATATAATAGTATATATATAACATATATATAATATATATATATATATATATATATATATAACCTACAGCCATCAGCCATGAGTGCGGCTGAAGCCGATAGAGCCAGTCTGCTTCGCTAAGCAAACGCACGCATGCACTCGCCAGTTGAATCCTGGACATAAACTACATCTTTGCCATATATGTATATATATTATATTAGGCAAAGATGTAGTTTATTCCAGGATTTCAAACTGGCGAGTGCAAAGCGTATGCGTTGACTTAAGCGGAAGCAGACGGCATCTATTCGGCTTCGAGCCGGATCATGGCTTGATGCTTGGTAGGTTTATTATATATACATATACAATATTATCTTAATATATATATATATATATAATATATATATATATATATATATAATATAATATATATATATAATATTATATAATATATATATATATATATTATATATGTAAAGTCGCTTTATGATTTAAAACTAACGAACAGTGGTGTAGTGGAGCGGAAACGGCGTTCGTACACTGGTTTTCAACAAAAAAAAAAAATATATATATAGCGAATTGATTGATGTAAAATATTGATTTGATGTAAATAATATAAAACAAATACTTTACAAACATTTGTAGAAACTCGATGATGTGATTCTTACAATAATAATAATGCAAAATATCACTAAAATGGAATAAAAATCCCTCAAGTGGAAACACTCTTGCCTGGCCGTCGCGCATTCGGGGTTCGTGTGGTAACCTGTCTGTCTTCAATATCTTGTCATTGTGCCTTTGCGTTACGTTAGTTCGTGTTATGCTTTACGTTGTTGTCTATAGCCTTTGTTAATAATAAATAATCAGACGAATTGAAGGTTGAACGCAATTAGTCAGTGTCAGTATGCATTATGGAATCGTCCAAGATAAATCAAAAAACACTTCTGTCGTTCTTCACTAAACAACAAAATAAAGATATAGGCGAACATTTAACCGAGGATTCAGATGATAAAAGTGGTTTACCGGCAACAGCTGTAAGTTCTTCTTCTGTAAGTTCTTCATCTTCGGCAACACCTGACGTTGAAAATGTATCAAAATGGCCTTCAATATGGTCTAAGGATATGTAGGAACGCAAAAAAGAAGCGTTCGCTTGGTTAGATTGCAAAAAAGGTAAATTAGGCTGTTCATTATTTAGCAAAGTTTCTCATCTTGGTGCTTTCAAAAAAGAACGTACTTCAATTTCTAAAGAATGGTGTGCATTTACAATCACTTTCAATGGGTCTAATAAGTCTGCCCAACTTACTTCTTTAAGAAAAAAAATTTCCTACACAAACAATCAGCAGGCCACTTGACAGCTGAGACCATATCTGCTAAGGCGGATAAGGAAACTATTGAAAATGTTTGTGATAAAATGAACATGTCCAACCTCGAATCTACCATAAAAATATTTAGATCAGCTTACTACTTGGCGAAAAATGATAGGCCTTTTTCTGACCATTCCGAACTTTTGGAACTTCAGAAATTGAATGGTGTGGACATTGGTGTAGGATTACACTCTAGATTTAGTGCAACTGAAATCATTAACCACATTTCTGATGAGATGAAAATACGAATTATTCAACAGATTAAAAGCATTTCAGGTAAAATTTTAATTGGGATTGACGAATCTACAAGCTTGAGGTGTGATAAATCAACTTTGATCGTTTATTTAAAATGTGAAACCAGCAAAGATCTTCCACCAAATGTCTTATTCTTAGACCTGATTGAATTGCCTAATCAAACTGCTTATTCTATTTTTGAGGCCCTTTTAGGTTGTTTGAAAAAACATGGGTTTGATCATGAGTACCTAAAAGAGAATTTAGTTGCATTTGCCTGTGATGGCGCTAGTGTCATGTTAGGGAAAAAATCTGGCGTCGTAGAAAAGCTATTACAGCAATTTCCAAACATTGTTCCTTGGCACTGTATGATCCATAGGATAGAGTTAGCTGTAAGTGATTCAATCAATGATGTGGTAGCTGTTAACCAATTTCAAATTTTTATGGATAAGCTATACACTCTTTATAGCAAATCACCTAAAAACCAAAGAGAACTAGCCGAGTGTGCTAGTGAACTTGATTTGCAGCTAAACAAAATTGGTCGTATTTTGGGTACGAGATGGGTATCCAGTTCCTTTAAAACAGTAACGGCCGTTTGGTATGGCTATCAAGCATTGTACTCTCATTTTAAGAAGGCCCAAGAAGACAAGAACAGAACTACAACTGAACGAACGATGTACAGAGGATTGATTAAACACCTGACATCAACTCAATTTCTGTCAGATTTGGGGATCATGTATGACATATTAGCAGAGTTGTCGATGGTTTCAGAATGTCTTCAAAACAGGCAAACGACTGTAGTTTATGCAGACAAAATCATAAGAAGGTCAATTGCTTTTTTTCGAGTGCCTTAAAGAGAAACCTGGCACTAAAAGCCTTGAGGTCAAATGAGCTGCATGTGAGGGTAACTTTTGCGGTGTCCCCTTAACAAGTATTGGCAAAATAACTGCTATTAATGACCAGCAGTTGCTATCAAGTGTCATTAAAAACCTTAATAGAAGGCTTTTCACCACTAGAAGCAGCAACGAATTATCTACACTGACCGACAATCACGAAAAAGAATATATTTCACTTCTTTCAGAATTGCAAGTGCTTGAAAGCAAAAGCTGGACTCCCAACAAATCAGTTGGATACGGTGAAAAAGAAATCGAAAAGCTCTGTGCAAGATTCAGGTTGAATTTAAACAAAATTAAAAACAGCTTCAGAGATTATTAAGAAAACAGCACGGTCATTCCAAAAGATTTAAACCCACTGATGAATTGCTCCAAGCTCATTCCTTGCAGTTCATCAGAGTGTGAACGGGGTTTTAGTCATATGAATATAATAATATCGCCAACTAGAGCAAGATTGACCATCGAGCACGTATCAGCCCTAATGTTTATCAAGTTGAATGGCCCAAATATCCGGACATGGAATCCAGAGCATTACGTCAGGACATGGTTACGACAACACCGCACAGCTGATGATACTAGAACTCGACGAGCTAAACATGAACCCGACAAAGAAGAAGACGCATTTGCTGATTATGTGTAAACGGTTGATTATATTTTCTTGGATTTGTTTTATTTCTCTCTTTGTGATTTATGGAATATGTTTTATTAAAAAAAATGAGGTTATGTTAGTAAGGTTAGTTTAACCTACATAAGAATAGTTGAATATAAGTATAACTATTTTATGAATTATGATGTATTGTAAAATAATAAAGTAATTAAGTAAATCTATAAAAATAAGGTTACTATTACTAAGTCCGCTTTGCTCGTCGAAGAGTATCCCTGCAACGATTTCTAGCTGAATGAAAATTAGCGAGAGTGATAGGAGAATACAGAGAGAATTTTTCCACACAACTCCGATACGCACTGTCCTGAGA
>JABUQX010102072.1:0-12500 GCA_015478945.1 Trachelipus rathkii | reverse complement strand
CCATCTTTGATGACTCAGCATTATTGATGGTTCAGCTTTGACGGTTCAACTTTGATGGTTCCCAATCACCGTAAGGAGTATCTAGTGATGTTCTATTAGTGTTCTATGAGTATTAGATGAGTGCCAGGTGAGTGCCAAGTGAGTGCCAATGAGTGGCCAATGAGTGCCAAGTGAGTGCCACATAGTGCCAGTGAGTGCCACATAGTGCCAACTGAGTGCCACTTTTTTCAAGCCTTTTCTAGCCTCCCCTGAGCCTAGAATAGCCCTAATATGGGTGTCTACTCCTAGGTTATAAGGTATGAGGAATCGATTGGTGTATATTACAAGTTGCTAGGATGCTTCCTACTATGAGTTAGTCTTTTTCTAACACTTATAGCACGACAGAATATATATCTAAAGAGTTACACATTTGAGACAGTGACCGCAAACGTTTCAGAGTCCGCGTCCGCAGGTGAGCCCCGCCGCCGCCGCAGCGTGCGCCCGCAGGCGCAATATTACCGCGTAACCGCCGCCGCGTGCGCCCGCAGGCGCAATATTTCCGCGTAACCGCCGCCGCGTGCATCCGCAGACGAATATTTCCACACGAACAAAAAAATATGATATCAATGTAAACTATTCAAAGAATTTCTTTTCAAATATACTATGAGTTATTCATTTTACTTCATGTACGAAATTTTATAAAAACATATACTTTACATACCTTAAAACAGTAAATCAGTAAATCAATAACGGTGTTACTAAACCAGAAGATTAGTAGGCTTTGGTTTACTGGTTTACTGCTTTAACTCATATGCTTTACTGCTTTCAACTTCATATAAATTTACGTTTTTACATACCCGAAAGCAGTAAATCAGTAAATCAATTAAAGTGTTACCTAACACCAAAGGGATTATATTGCTTTTGTTTGTACTGCTTTTACGGCTTTAACTCTATGTTTACTGTTTAACTTCATACATTTATTAAACATTACATACCTTTAAAGCAGTAAATCAGTAATAAATAGAGGTGTTACCTAACACTAAGGGATTAGTATGCTTTTTGTTTTACTGCTTTAACTGCTTTAACTCATGTTTTACTGCTTTAAACGTCACATGTTATTTACTGCTTTAAACTCATTATGTTTTAACTGGCTTTAACTCATGTTTTACTGCCTTAACTCATATGTTTTATGTTTTTACTGGCTTTAACTCATATGCTTTACTGCTTTAACTCATATGTTTTACTGCTTTAATCATATGTTTTACTGCTTTTACTGCTTTTAACTCATATATTTTAATGCTTTAACTCATATGTTTTACTGGCTTTACTGTTTTAACTCATTATGCTTTACTCTTTAACTCAGTTATATAATTAACATTATGTTTTTGTATATTTTTTATTTTGTTTTAATACTTTTATATTTATTAATATTTTATTATTTTTTATATATTATTTAAAAATGTAAATGTAAGAAAAACACAGAGTGTCTGATATATAAAACATTTTATTTTAATAAAATTGTACGGAAATTTTAGTAAAATCGCATTTTTCATTTTAAAGCATTTTATTACATAAATAGAAACTATAAAAATCATTGACATACAAATTTTTAGCATCAAATATATTACAAGTTTATTAAAACATACATTATTTAAAAAACAACATATGAAATAAATACAATAGACTCCACACAAATTAGAATATAAGGGTTGAACAGGGAAAGACATAGTTTTTACACAACTTACATTATTATATTTTAAAAATAAGGTGATATAATGATCATTCAATATAAATTTTAAGTTCAAAGAATCAATTATGTGAACAGCATCGTTTTTTGCTCTATAAACGGAAATCCAATGTTCTGTTGAGGTGATGTGACGAGGCAATGTATTGAATATGAAGCAGGTATCCTTCTCCAACTTACAGAGTTTATTTCGTTAATAGCGAACACTCCTAAAAAGCGAGGTTCATTTTTAAACACCGATTTTATTTCTTCTTCATTCATCTTTAATAATTCAATAGTACGTTGCGTACTCTATCAATTTTAATTATCTGAGGATGTTCAAAATATACCAAGACAATGACAGGTGATTGCAGGCTTCATCCAAAAGAGAGACTTAATCCTAAGGTTACCCTTTCTCAAAAATGTTTAAAGATAGGCGTTACAAGCTGAAAGGTCAGCTGTGAGGTCATAGGCATATAAATTACTATTTTTTGCGTATTCTTCAAGATTTAAGCCTGTCCCACTATCATTACATGATACAGTATTGTGGCCTATTAAGTCGTAAAAAGACGAAGTACAGAGAATAGGGTCTCGTTGTATAACATTTCATAATCACGTCCGTGAGGAATCCATATCACATTGTAAACTGATACCTCTAAAGTCCAAAAAGTGAGAATTTATAGGGTGACTTTTTATAATGGTCAGAATAGGCGTCATGTTCCACAATCCCTATTATTACTTTCTGTGGTAAATTTCCATTCACAATGTTAGGGATAATGATACTCGATAATCCTTGAGTGAAATTAAATATCTTGGTTTCAACTCTCTTAATAGGGTACTTTGCTGTAGTATTCAAAAGCGAATTTTCAATTTCCAAATGCCGCTGTGGTATAATTTCACTTTCTGACATAGAAGATAAGCCTCTAACAGCTTTCTGGACATACAGCTGATAGCAGTAGGTTTACTTTTTATTTTAAGAGCAAATTTAGGATTTGACCGTTGATAAAATGATTCTAGTATCTACAGATGGTAGAATGAGTCTTTCTTGAGGAGAAGATATCGCCATTTAATCGACTGTTAAAATTTCATAAGTATATTTATGGATTTATCTGCTTTTAATTCTAAATGGTGCCAGCTTCTTCTTTGAACCTATTAAAAACCACATGGACTGGAGATGAAGATGTTTAGCGTCGTCTGAATAATTTAACAAGTGTTCTATATAGCTTCTATAAGATAAATTAGCCGCGACGCACCTAGTGAAGTTCCGTTAAGATAGACTTCAACCTGGGTGAAAACATGTATACAGGAAATTTGATTCTGTATATATATACTATATGGTCATCACCCGAAGGAAGATCTGCTACCATTCAGCGTTTGTCAATTTCGTTTTATAATATAAAAAACACCATCTAGAGAGCGTATCTAGGTATTCTGATCAGAAGTAACTGAATATTGAACTCAGTAGGAAACACTCCTGTAATTGTAAATTGAGAATGCAACAGATTTATATACTTGACTAAAGTTGGATCTACACCGCTAACGCTAATCTGTGTAGGGTTCATGGAGAAGAGATCCAATTCACTCTTACAACAATCAGGACTAGAAGAATGAAGGAAATGCATCTTGTATGTGCGAGCTCTGGCCGTATAATGAACATTTTCATGAAAAACATTACACCTTACTTATATACACACTTCGTATAAAAGTTATCAGTTAGTAATTAAATAGCAAATACATCAATACATTTTTCTTTAGAGTTTTTTCGCTTAGTCTTTTTCTTTATGACAATCTGCCTGGTCCCTTGACCCTTGACCGACATTTTTACGTCTTTATTTTGCGCTTAACATCAATCCAACATTCTCATTCTGAAACATCGGCTTACGTCTTTTCAAGGCTGTACGAGGATTATTTCCTGCCAGCAATATCTTGAATAGTATGCAATCCTGTTCTTATAGCTTTTTTACCATATATTCACCACCTTACTGAGTAGAGGCCTTGCACTTCTCCATAACTTGGCAAAAAATCCACCAAGGCCATACCCCCTCTGCATTTTTTGATCCTCTGAATACCCTTTCTTCGTCCATTATTACAGGAGTGTCTTTCTTATACTATCTTTACACCTGTGAGAGTATGTTAATGAATGAAAAAATATATCTGACTACACCTCTTATATATAATCCATTATGCTGTAATTACTGCATCTGTTTCTTTCTAATATGAACTTTGCATAACAATGAGCCGTATGTAAAGGGGAAGGGTTTTCCTTCTACATCTTTTATATGCACGCGTACAGAGTCTCAAAATTTGATCTATTCAAAGGTAGATAATGAACATTAGGCACACTTAATAAACCTTTACTCTCTTTGGGAACTAAAATACTACTCTTAATAAAAGGAGCTTAGTATTACCTACATATTCTGATGATCAATTATATTAGGTGTGTATATTACATAAGCCATAACCTGGGTGCGTCGAGATTCGGATGGGTGCATGTATAATGCATACTCAATCTGTTCATCTTTTGTTTCAGTGGGGTCATGGGGTTATTTCTCCATAGATAGGTATAACCCTCTTCAACATAGTAGGGATATCATGAAGTATATCCAGCTCAGCATCACGTTTACGAATATGTTTACGTTGCCATGGTGATCGTTCGAGAAAAAACATGTCACGGTCTCGCAGGTTTACACTTACTTTAGATCTTAAAGATATTATTACTTTATCTTCATAGGTACGCATTTCAGTTTTGTATACCAAAAGGTATGCATATAAGTTTTGTATACCAAGTCCTTACACATAATACTCATATCAAAGAGATCGTTTAAATAACTAAAAATAGCAGGCACCGATTTAAAATATGCCCTCCGCAAAGTAAATTCTTCTCAAAGAAGTATTCTTTTGTAGCAAATGTTGTCGTATTCAGCTTTTTGGCAATTGTAGTCCTTTTCAGATAACGAGTATCTTCCACTTGTAATATATTTTCAACACATTCTACACTTCTGTACACCACCATCCAGAATAGATTGGGAGGTAAATTTTCTATGTCCGTATTTAATATCATTTCACATAATCCTACTTCGTATTCCTCTCTTTTAAGTTGTAAAGGATTCATTAACACAGTTGTAAAATCCGAGAGTTTATTATCAGGATGTAAATCCAAGGAGGCTGAAGATGGGAGAGTTAAATAAAAGTGATCTACACTCTCCATGATTATAATGCCAACTGATTAATGATTCTTAACTTCACTTGCATTTATATAAGTATTAAACTTTGCAGGATATCCCCTCCATTTCACAAGATACTGTTTATTTTTTACTTTACCTCTCGTAGCTAATATTTTTTCAATTTTATATTCGTGAGTTGCAGGGTTGAACCTTACTTTTTGTATTTCTTGTTTATAAAATCCCCCTTTTATTTTTTTCACCATCTAAATCCTCCAGATAATATAACTTTAAACTATCACGACGGAGTGGACGGATATTGTGAACTTTAAAAACTTCCGTAGTCCATCCGGCTTCATACCCTTTTCTGAATCTTTCTCTTCTGTTCGAGATACTCTTACATAATCGTTTACTTTTATTCCTGAATTATCTTTTATTTTGTTTTCTTTTTCATGTGTTCTACGTCCTCTAGTTTTTGACATTTCTAAAGGCGTTGTCTTTATAGTTCTATGGTACGACCTGTTATAAGAATGAGCTAGATCGTCCAGTATATCAATATATTTAAAGGTATTCATTTTAGTAAAATACCTATGCATGCGCTCTTTAATAGTACGTTGGACTCTTTCAACTATAGCCGCTTTGTTTACGGAAAATGTATTGTAATAACTTATACCATACTCCCAAGTCAGCTCCTGAAACTCTCGACCCTTGGAATTCCATTCCTAAATCTGTTCCAGAGGAATGATTAAGTGTTCTCCTACTCATCACTCTATAATTGCAAGTTTACTGCATAGCTGGCACACGGTAGACTGATCGCTTTATATTTTAAGCGCTTCAACCACAATATGCCTAGAGTACACGTCATAGTAACAAAGCACCGTATTGACAAACCATCATTCTATAAGAACTATATTTAATCATTTCCGTTAAATCTAATTGCCACACACTATTGAGCTGAGGGGCTATGGTTTTCCGCGTAGGAAATTTTTTTCTTAAAGTTTTATGTAGAGTAAATGCCTCTTCGCCCTCTAAATATTTTTTTAACTCTTTTTTCTCAATATCAGGATACTTTAAAGCGAACCTAGTGAAGCCCCCAAAACTATTTGGTTCCCTCAGATTGAAGTTAATATCGTATCACACTACCTCCTTCTGCCTCCTGTTTCTAACTGTACCCAGCATGTAAAACCTATAGTATTATATCTATAGCCGCTGCGTTAATATATACTTCTTATTATATATTATTGATTATTATATAAATATATATTATATATATATATATTATATATAATATATATAATATATAGTGGATATATCATATACTACTATATATATCATGACCCAAAAATGTGACTCTCACAGGGCTAAAAGAAAAAGGTTTTAAAATAACATATTTATTTATACACAGACATTATACAAAAAAAAAAAATCTAAAATATATATATATATATATAATATATATATATATATATATATATATATATAATAAGTATTATAATATTACTATATATATAGTATAGACTTATAATATCAATATAATAATAGTATACGCTATATATATAAACCTAATAATATATATACTAGTATATATATATATATAAATATGATAAATACATAATTACGAGTTAATCCAACTAGGTCTAATATAAGGTGTTTTTCTTATTCTTCCTCTGGTAACACGTTTAAATTTATCTGAAGCGTAAGAAGTACCTGATGGACTTGAATCAGGTCTTGGCGTAACGGGAATATTATCTAAGTCTGCTAATGTTTTTATTTAAGATTAACTTAACTTTTTCCACGTTTCTTTTTATTCATACGTTTCTTGCTACAGGTTTTTTTCCTCTCCGTTACGTGAGAGATCAGTATCAAATCCACAATATTTGTCCTTTAAACTATTTCTCATCAATTTACGATCTGTCCTGCTTCATTCAAAGATAATTGTTCTTTTAAAATATTATATAAAGCCAGTCCTTGATTTACGCACTCTAATAGGTAAGCTCTCCTCTAGAGATATTTTTAAATTTATCTTCATTTTTCACTTCAAGTTTTACTTTCATTAGTTATTCTACATCATCTGGCAGCGGGTTACGTAGTGATGGATGTAGATGCAAGTCTTTAAGATCTATCAATTTTTGTATATGGCATCTTGGTATAAGATGCGTTTCTCATGGATGTTAATGTCTGAATTTAATATCCTGTACACTTCTTTCTCGTAATTGGTTATCTGTTCAACTTTAGGATCATATAAGCTGTGAGGTAGAGGCTGCTGAAAAGATAATGAGTCGTTCACAATATAAGGATTCTGGGGGTACAGCTATTGTTGTTGATGTGAAAGAGGTTGTAATGTCATTGCATTGTGGGGTAATATCTGCGTATATAGGGGCTGTGAATGATGATTTTGCGCAGTGTGCGGCAATAACTGGCCATATAGAGGTGCGTGAATGTTGAATCGCGCTGAATTGAATTCTTAGTAGCAGATTGCTGTCATATTATACTTCATTTTCTATATGGTAAGTACAGCAAATCTTCATCTATTGGAGACGAAATTAACTTAGTTATCAGTGGAGCTTATAACGGAGAAGTACTAACTTGGTAGAGCAAATACCCCTCCTCCTCTCTGTAGTAACTTTCTTTTTATTTTTCAGATTTTTAATGTTGAGGGATAGGTTTTTTAAATTGATGTTTTTTATAACGGGCGTAGCTTGACCTTCTGAGGTCTGTTAAAGGAACATTTCCTTTTATAAGATTAAAAACAGACTTCACATATACCCACTGGATGAATTTTCTTCATCCTCCATTAATTAGTTTACGTTTTTCAGAAGTGTTTTCAGCTTTTTAAATTTTTATAAGAAGGTAAATACTTTGAAACTAGAGCACTCATTATTCAGGTATGTATACAGTTTCTATCTCATAGGGCAGAATGTTGGTACGGAGCAACACTCTGTACGTGTTTTTGGGGTGAAGTTCACACATCAAATAACCGTGGAGGGTTGAAGTAACCTATATACTTTTAAGAACTCTTTCCTTTGAAGGGAAAACATTTGAGTTGCCAATACATTAATTTGACTCATGTCTCTTCTCTGGCCAAACAACAGTAAATACTGTGTGTTTAAAGAAACACTTCGCATATGCTTGCTTTGATGAAAATATTCTGTTATGAAAAACACCGATATATTTAGATGGTGAGAATAAACGGTGAATGCTTCTGCTATTTCCAAATTCAATTTGTGCATTAAATCATCTAATACAATAATTTTATGGCCATGTATATTGTCCAACGATCTAATATCGTATATGCCTTCATGAAATTGAATAACATCTTTATATTCTTTAAATTTTTCCTGATAAACATTATAACACCATATTATTTTTACAGGGGCTTGCTCAAAAATCTCCATTTCCTTTAAAATATTTAATAATAGAAAGGTTTTACCACAGCCTGTCGGCCCAGCTACAAGACATGTAGCCGGACTTCGGAACGTAAATTTCTCCACATCCATACTCGTTAAGTGAATAATGAATAATGAGCTTAATTAAAGCTGTAAAGCAGTAAAGTATATGTTTTTAATAAAATTTCGTACAATTTTATTAAAATAAAATGTTTATATATCAGACACTGCGTGTGTTTTTCTTACATTACAATTTTTAAATAATAATAATAAAATAATAATAAAATAATAATAATAATAAAATAATAAATAAAAAGTATTAAAACAAAAATAAAAATAATAATAAAAAACATAATGTTAATAAATATATTAGAGTTAAAGCAGTAAAGCATACGAGTTAAAACAGTATAAAGCAGTAAAACATATTGAGTTAAAGCCAGTAAAAACATATGAAGTTAAGCAGTAAAGCCAGTAACATATTGAGTTAAAGCAGTAAACATATGAGTTAAAGCCAGTAAAGAATATGAGGTTAAAAAGAAAACATAATGTTAATAGATATATGAGTTAAAGCAGTAAAACATGAGTTAAGGATCAGTAAAACATATGAGTTAAAGCAGTAAAACATATGAGTTAAAGAGTAAACATTGAAGTTAAGCAGTAAAGCAGTAAAACAAAAGCATACTAATCCCTTTGGTGTTAGGTAACACCTCTATTGATTTACTGATTTACTGCTTTAAGGTATGTAATGTTAATAAATATATGAGTTAAAGCAGTAAAACATATGAGTTAAAGCAGTAAAAGCAGTAAAACAAAAGCATACTAATCCCTTTGGTGTTAGGTAACACTTCTATTGATTACAAATTTACTGCTTTAAGGTATGTAATGTTTTATAAATATATGAAGTTGAAGCAGTAAAGCTAGTTGAGTCTTAAACGCAGTAAAACAGTAAACAAAGGCCTACTTAATCCCTATTGGTGTTTAGGTAACACCTTTATTGATTACTGAATTTACTATTTTAAGGTAATGTAAAGTATTATGTTTTTAATTAAAATTCGTACAATTGTAGTAAAAAATGAATGACTCATAGTATATTTGAAAAGAAATTCTTTGAATAGTTTACAATTGAATATCATATTTTTGTTCGTGTTGGAAATAATGCGTCTGCGATGGGCACGCGCGGCGGTTACGGCGGGAAATAATTGCGCCTGCTGGCGCACGCGGCGGCGGTTACGCGGTAATTTTGCGCCTGCGGGCGCACGCGGTGGCGGTTACGCGGTAAATTGCGCACTGCGGCGCACGCGGGCGTTTCGCGGACGGGGCTCACCTCTGGAACGCGGACTCGGAAAACGTTTGCGGGTCCTGTCTTAATGTGTAACTCTTGGTGAGATATATATTCTGTTCGTGCTATAGTGTTAGAAAAAGGACTAACTCTAGTAGGAAGCATCCTAGCAACTTGTAATATACACCAATCGATTCCTCATACCTTATAACCTTGGGGTAGACACCCATATTAGGGCTATTCTAGGTTCAGGGGAGGCTAGAAAAGGCTTGAAAAAGTGGCACCGAGTTAGGCACTATGTGGCCTTCACTTGCACTATGTGGCACTCCCTGGCACTTCATTGGCACTCACTTGGCACTCATTGGCCCTCATTGGCACTAACTTGGCACTCACCTGGCACTCATCTAATACTCATAGAACATTAGAACATCACTAGATACTCCTTACGTTGATTGGGAACCATCAAAGTTGAACCAAAGCTGAACATCAATAATGCGAGTCATCAAAAGATGGCATCATCAAAGTTGAAGCCATCAAAGTTGTAGGGGCACGTGTAGGCTAGGTATAGGTGTACGCTAGGTGAAGGCTGGGTGGAGTCTAGTGTGTAGGTGTAGGTGTAAGCTAAGGTGAAGGTTGGGTGGAGGCTAGGTGTAGGTGTAGGGTAGGGCTAGGTGAAGGCTGGCGGAAGGCTAGGTGTAGGTGTTAGGCTAGATAAGCCGTAGGCTGGTGGAATCTAGTGTAGTGAGGCTAGGTGAAGGATGGGTGGAGGCTAGTGTAGCATTGTTAGGCTAGGTGAAGGGCTAGGTAGGCTGGGTGTTAGGCTATGTGGAGGCTGGGTGTAGGCTATATGGAGGCTGGGGTAGGCTAGGTGTATGGCTAAGGGAAAAGGATGAATGTGTGTGTGTGTCTTTGGTGATGTGTGTGTGTGTGTATGGTGTGTGTGTGTGTGTGCCCGCGTGTGTATAAGTGTGTGTAGATGTGACCGAAATATCAAAAAATAGGGCTAAGCCCCTAAAGGGTGGCAAAAAATTAGGGTGGGCCAAAATTGACCCATGGAAGACCAAAGGTTGGTCGAAAAATTTAGGGTGGGGAAAATGAACAACATAAAAAAAAAAAAAAAAAAAAAAAAAAAAAAAAAAAAAAAAAAAAAAAAAAAAAAAAAAAAAAAAAAAAAAAAAAAAAAAAAAAAAAAAAAATGGTTTTATTTTACAGAAAAAAAAGGCGCAACCCTTCTTCGAAGGCTTGCAAAATTAGGGTTGCCGAAAAAATTATGGCGGTTGCCAAAAAAATTAGGGTTGCCAAAATTGCACCCTGGAAATACAAAAGGGTTGACCGAAAAAATTTGGGTTCTCAAAAAGGTCAAGGCCAAAAAGGTCAAGGCCAAAAAGGTCAGGCTCCAAAAAAGGTCAGGGCAGGTAAAAAAATTTTGCCCAAAAAAGGTCAAGGTCGTCAAGGTCAATGTTCGGTCAAGGTCAGGTGTGGGATAAAGAGATAGGTCGGTCAATGGTCAGGTGGGTAAATCAAGGCCAAAATTTAGGTCCAATATGTACTCCTACTACTACTACTACTACTACTACTACTAATAATAATAATAATAATAATTAATAATAATAATAATAATAATAATAATAATAATAATAATAATAATAATAATAATAATAATAATAATAATAATAATAATAATAATAATAATAATAATAATATAATAATAATAATAATAATAATAATAATAATAATAATAAATAAAAATAATAATAATAAATAATAATAATAATAATAATAATAATATAATAATTAATAATAATTTAATAATAATAATAATAATAAAATAATAATAAAGCTCATAATAATAAGACTAATAATAAAAGTAATATGATGATCAGAGGAGATATTCGCTTTATTATCTATATATGGACTCAAATGCTTTCTAAAATAAGGGAAGCATTTCTCTTAATATAATTTAAAAAATTCTAAACCACCTATTGCTTGCGATAGTGATAGTTCAATAGGTTATTATTAACATTATCCCAATTACTAATATATTATTATTGCACATTTTAACAATATTACATATTACTTTTAGAAATGGAAAGTGAATGGTTTAAAGATGACTTGGGACATTCCACAGGTCCATATAGACATTTTAAATTTGTTGCAAACATCCCATTTTTGTTAACTTAATAGGTTATCAAAATGAAAGAAACAAGGAGGAGTGGGAGTGGAAGATTACATTAATAAAATGGATGGAGCTAGATTGAGTTGGTGGGGACTCCTGGAGAGGATGTAGGATGATGAGGGTGCGCCAAGAGAGATGGAGTTGGAGACCGGAAGGAAACAAGACCAAGAGGAAGACCTAGGAAGAGATGGAAGCTCGGTGGAGGACTCATTGATAATTAATACATGGAATGCCCTGGATGCAGGAGCTGAGAGAAGAGTCCTGGTGGATAGAGGAAGATGGAGAAGAGCGCTGGCCCCGCTGACAGGGTTTTGACCCTTCCTTATAATATTGTTATATATATAATATATATTATATATATATATATATATATATATATATATATATATATATATATATATATATATATATATATTATATATTATATATAAATATATATAATATATATATATATATATAATATATATATATATATATATATTAATATATCAGGAGGCGACTCCTATACTCGTGCTTAGCACGAGTTATCATTTAGAAACGATCGCATCTTCCGGCAAATTTCGTTAAAAGCTACGATAGAAATTCTTCTTTTTTTTTACGAAATTGGTCATATGAAACGAATATATTACATAATACATATAAAAGCTATTATGTACAATTGTATACAGAGTGCAAGAATCATCGTTTCATGAATATTGCCTTCTTTCAATCAATTTATATAAAGTGACTGCTAAGTGCTTCCCGAAAAAGGGAGAGAAAATTTTCAGGACAAGTATATACTCATCTCTACTCTTTT
>JABUQX010102071.1:12500-17831 GCA_015478945.1 Trachelipus rathkii | reverse complement strand
CAATTGTGCTTCGTTCGGTCTTATCAGATTATTTATACGTTCATTATCGTGAAACGCTTTCGCGTTTCGTGCGCCACTTCATATATATATATATATATATATATATATATATATACCTATTAATATATATATATATATATATATACTCTCTATATATCTTTCTTTCTTTCTTCACCTTCCTCTTTGCCCCAATTGGGGGTAAGGTGCTGTACAAGCATCGGAAAAGAAAAGCAGTAGGAACGCAGCAAAGGAAAGCCCAGCCTTACCGCCTCCTCTATACCTATTAGTGAGCTCGCTGCACAGAAAATCCACCCTAGAGCATCATGGGACCGCGACGGACCCTCACTATGAATCGTCAAGTGTAGGGTTCATCTCCTGGCCCAGGTGGGCCACAACCATACACCCTCACAAAACCCCGCCATTCTCTCCTATCATGCACCTTTATTCTCGCCTCTGCCAAACTCACATTTCTCTCCTTCAGACATTCGTTCACCGACTCAATCCACTTTCTCTTCGGTCTCCCAGCCGGTCGGTTCCCAACACACTCACCACTATACATCCGCCACCAACCTACTATCATTCATCCTTTTCCATGACCAAACCGTCTCAACATACTTTCATTTATTCTCTCATTTACCCCTTTCTTCACACCACACAACTCTCTAATACGTTCATTCCTCATTTTATCAATTCTTCACACCTAGCACACCCCTAGTTGTCCATCTGAACACATTGAACAGATCTATGCTTCTTATTCCAGACCATAGTCTCCCTACTATACAATAACACAGGTAACAGCATACCCTCTTCATGTAAGACCCTAGCACACTCAAGACTTAGTCCCTTTAGCATTCACCAAATTGCACCAACCACCTTCCTGCCATTCACAACTTTTCCTACTACACTCTGCATCGTCCGTTCCCTTCTCATCAACATATACCTAAATATTTAAACTCAGATACTTGTTCCAATTGCTCACGTTCTAACATAACTTCACACTGACTCCTCACTCGTTACTATAACCTTACTCTTATCCACGTTTACTTTCAAGCCCCTCCTTTTACAACCCTGCCAAATCTCTCTACCAATCCTCTCAAACTCTCTTCAGATTCGCCACACAGAACCAAATCATCCGCATATAATAGGTAGGCACCCTCCACTCAACTCCATTCTCCACCATTCTAACACCATTTCCTGCCATCCCCACCTCAAATTCTTTCATAGCCCCATCCATATACAAATTGAATAACCAAGGAGACATAACACAACCCTGTCTTACTCCCGCTATTAATCCTAAACCAATCACCATTGACACCATTTATTCTTACACACGCTTCACTATCGTCATACATACTTTTGATTCCATTCAGAAGCCTACCACCAACACCATATATCACTAACACCTGCCATAACGCTTCCCTATTAACTCTATCATACGCCTGTTGCAAATCCATAAAACCTAAATACAATTTATTCTTCTCCCTCATTTCTCAATCATTTGTTTCAATGTAGATTTGATCCACACATCCTCTACCACTCCTAAGCGCACTCTTCTTCGCCAATCAGTCCCTCAGTCGCTCGACACGCTCTTTCAACCAAATACCAGCATATACCTTCCCTACAACACTCAATAAACATTCCCCTATAATTTCCTACAGTTCCCTTTCTCCTTACCGCATACAAGGGTACTATTACCCTTCTCCTCAATCCCTTGGAACTAACTATACCCTCCATAAACGCTTTATTACTCAACTTCCAAATCCAATCAATCACCATCTCGCCTCCGCTCTTGATCATTTCACCAGTAATTTCATCTATACCTGCAGATTTACCATTCTTCAACTTTCTCACTCTACCCATTACCTCCTCCTTACTAATAACCTCATCCCCAAAATACCTATTCCTTCTTGCACCATCAAACCCACATACATTCACTAACACCTCATCATTACTGTTAATATTGTGCAGATTTTCAAAGTGTTCTTTCCACACTCCCCTCACATCCATTTCATCAGTTACAAAAGCACCATCCCTATTCATTATTCTAAGCAGATTCCCCTTATTCTCATTCTTAACCTTTCGCGCTTCCTTCCAGAAGAGCTTCCTATTTCCTTGTATGTCCTCATTCATCCTCCTTCCAAACTGTTCATTTACCTCTTGTTTTTTCCTACGTATACACCTTTTAGTATTTCTTTTTTCCTCCTTATATAATTCCAAGCATCTTTCTTTTGAATCTTCATCATTTGCTTTTAGTGCATTCAACCACGCTTCTTTTTTACCTTTAACCGCTTTCATCACCTCTTCATTCCACCATTCACTGTTAACATTCTTACTTCCTACTTTAGCACATCCACACACTTCCTTTGCACTACTAACAATTGCTTCCTTCATTTGCCCCCAGATTTGCTCAGTATCAACTTGTTCACATTCAACCGTTTTACTAGCGAGAGCTCTTACATACTTATCCTTATTATCTTGCACACTTAACTTCTCACTCTTAATTTACCTACTTCCTTTCGTATCACCTTCCTCTCCATCCAAGCCCCCCACTAACTTAATTTTACATAGAACAACATAATGATCCGATAATCCCATTCTTAAACCCCTCACTGATTTAACATCCAACACATACTTCAACATCTCCTTCTTCACCAACACAAAATCAATCACTTCGATACAATCTCTACCTACACCAACTCTAGTATACTTATGGATACTCTTGTGTTTAAAGAAAGTATTACTTACACACATACCTCTCTCTCTTCACAGAAATCAATCACCTTCCTACCATTCTCATTTTCTCCCGCCACCCCAAAACCACCTGTTATACCATCCCTTTTTTGATCACCTATCCAACCATTCAGGTCCCCCAAAACTATCAATCTGAAGCTCCTACTCACCCCATCCAGAACATCATTCAGATTATCCCAAAAATCGTACTCTCTTCAACGTTTCCCTCAGATGGACCATACGTCACAACCACACATACCTTGACCTTTTCAAACTTAAATTTAACCATTAGAATTCTAGGACTCACACAATCAAAGTCTACCATAGCTTCATACCACAGGTCACTCATCAAAATTGCAACTCCTTCTCTTCCTCTCTCATTCTCTTCCACACCAGCACGCACACATTTCACACCACACCACTTAATTTCACCTTTTCCTTTCATCTTTGTTTCAGTCACAGTGAGCAAATCAAATTTGCCCTTTCTAAATACATCCATCACCTCTCTCCTCTTCTCCTCAACATTTATTCCTCTGACATTCCATGTACCCATACGATTCATACAATTTCGCCGAAAGTTAGAAGGTCGTTTACGGCGATCACGACCTTCTCCGAGGCCTGCATTAGCATTCCTGGCAAGAAATAGATGGTAGTAGGCAGCCAACCCAACTACCACCGCCCCTTAGTCGACTTCTACGACACGCAGGACATACGATGTGGGAAATTCTTTCTCCCCCGCACACAGGGATATGAGTAGTAGGGATGTCTGTAAGGTGTTATCTAGAAGTGGGGTGTGTACTTTAATCATGTGTATATGATATGTGGATAAATGGTGGTTAGTAATATGTTGCCTGGAGGATGAGTGTGTGAAGAATATGAACGCAAAAGAGAAAGGCGCACCATTAAAAATGGGAGGTAATTTCATCGTTCGAGTATGCGTGTACTCTCCCTCATATATATATATTATATATATATATATATATATATATATATATATATATATATATATATATATATATATATATATATATATCTCTCTCTCTCTCTCCTCTCTCAGGCATATTGGTGACATTCAAGGTTTTAACAATGGATCTCTACTAGCCTTTAACTTGGTTGAAATAAACAAAAAGTTAACTTAACAGTTCTTTGAATCAGTGCCATGCCACCACTGGACTGGCACAATTTAACAATCGTAATGCCATTGGTTCAATTCATTTAACTCAAAGAGCAATTATATATAATTCGAAAGAACAATAGCAATTAAAATTAATTAAAAATAAAATGTTGAAATTAAAGTTGAAAAGACCAGTTTAAGTAAAAGGATGGAATGAAAGTACCTGAATATTACTAAATCAAACATTTCATCAAGCATATTATTATAAATACGCTGCCAAAGGTTATGTAGTTGCCACTGTAGTACCCTCTTTTTGCAGGCCAATGCTGTAAGTTCGATTTTGTTATTATCCATGCGCGCAACGGAAGAACGAAATTTCTGACTATAAGCGACGAAAGGGTTGGGGCATTTCGTTTTGTCTCTTCTTTCGGGCAAGGCGAAGGCTTACATGACCATTGCTCAGGCCGGTGCACCAGTATCGAAATCTGCAAACAGATGTTACAAACATTAGAAAAATACACAGGTTTAGAGTTTAAAAAATGCTTTAATCATGCAGAAAAAGATTTTCCAGTACATAGAGGTTGATCCCCATTTCTTTAGACATCCCCTAAGTAGGACGGGATGTGCAATCAGAAAATCTAAATTCTTCCTAACGTGATCAGTGATGCAAAGGAACAAATTTTATCTACAAAATTGTGGCAGAAATGCAGAGACAACTTCAAGTAACCAGCGGGAATCGATCCCACAATTTCCAGAAATCGACAACTGAATATTTTTATTTACCAAAAAAATACTAACAAGCAACAACAATTAAGCACAACCACTAACCTTATTCGCATCAATGGCTTCTGATTGGGTATTCTTTAAAATTCTGACACGAAGTCTCGTGATTTTCTTTATGTCTGATTAATATTAATCTGCTGGTGCTCAGGAACTGAAGGCAGATTTTACCATCATTCGAGTCCAATTTCAGCACCTGCGTGCAATAGATGAGCTGAAGGGCGAGGAACTGGAGGTAAAAAATGATGATTGAGAAATTGTGAGTCTAGACAGGTGAAGGGCAGGAGTCTAGATTGAAGGGGCGACGGATAGGTTCCGTCAGTTCATAATTAAAAAGGAAACGGAATATTATTTGATAATTCTAGAGTCTCGTAACAGTGTCCGTTTCAAATGGAGGTTATCCAACCAATAAAGGCATACCTACAAATAAAAATTAATATTAATTATTATTATTATTATTATTATTATTATTATTATTATTATTATTATTATTATTATTATTATTATTATTATTATTATTATTATTATTATTATTATTATTATTATTATTATTATTATTAACATTATTAGCCAGTAACCCAAACATCTCTCAATGGAATGTCAAGTTATTAGAACTTCTGGAGCAATATAATTTGAGTCCCACAAATGGTGCTGAAAATGAAATAGAAAAAAATTAATTTGAAAATAATTTCCGCCAAATAAAATGG
>JABUQX010102071.1:0-5000 GCA_015478945.1 Trachelipus rathkii | reverse complement strand
AAAATAACCTTTTTAAAATTTCTAAAAGCTTTTCTTCGTAAAAAAAATGCAACAATTTTACTTGTTCCTCTATCTTACACTTCCCCCCCCCCCTCTGACGGGAATATTGCTGTCTTAACTTTTGCTAAAGCTGAACCGTTTATTCAAACATTTCCTTATATTTCCATTCTACGCGAATCCATAGCTATCCTTCCTCTCCGCCTCCCTCCCATAGCTATCCCTCCTCTCCGCCTCCCTCCAAGTCATTAAAATATTATTTCTGCACTCTTTGAGATTAACACTACTAATGCAGACAGTGCTGAAGTTATCCCTCCAGCGGTCCTCAAAACTTGTGCTTCTTTTCGAGCTTACACCCTTGCTTTGGTAAACTGTTTCCTCACTTACAATCAACTTCAACCTTTGCCCCCCTGCTGGAATCTATTCTTAACAAGAAGATTTAGAAACATCTTAAATCTTCTAATCTCTGCTGCCAGTATGCTTCTGTAGGAGCGCTATACTGATGCTGATCTTTCCTTTCTCTCTCACTCACTCTTGGTTGTCTCCTCTTCCGCATTTCGGTAAATCATTTGCTCTGGCTTTATTTAAGACATATCGAAGGCTTTCGATAAAGTCGGGCACAAGGCTTTAATTTGTAAACTTTTCCTCTCCCGGTAATTATCCTTTTCTTTCTAACCTCTTGAATTCAGTTCCATACGTTCTATGGTTGCTGTTGTGGATAACCGCCACCATTTATCCATTAAATCTATCTATAGTGGTGTTCCTCAAAATTCTGTTCTATTCCCAACTCTTTCTATTTTGTATTAATGATCTAACTGTTACTGTGTCTCCTCATCCACTCTTAGGCTGACAACAACACTCATCATTGCTTCTTCCAACTTGAAAAGCGACCCATTCAACAGCAGATGATGCTAGAGAGGGTAGCTTTCAAGCAACACACCTTTGATCTTTTCCGTACCTATAATTGTGTTAATAGATAACATGGTCGTTTTCATTGCCCCAATTATTCATTTTCTTTATCTATCTACTTGACAATCTTTCACACAACTATAATATCTTTGAAAACACATATTTAACCTTCTTCTGTTCACAATATTCTTGACGTTTTCTTTTCTTGTGATCTTTCTTAGAAGGATAACATTATGATCTTTCAAACAAGCTTCTTGGAAGTTGGGTGTTCTGAGGCGCCATCGGAACTTCCTCACCACTCCAGTTGCTAACTCTGCATAGGGATGTTGTTCGCCTTGTATACAGTAGATGAATCACGTATCTGGAGTGGTTCTACACATATTGCTCTTCTTGATGATTAAGTGTAGTCTAGGGCTTGTCGAGTTGTTGTTAACTATTCTACTCTTACTAACTTTCCCCAAAATATAATGAAAAGAGTCAAAGGAGATTTTTCTCTCCATCAGCGGGATTCGAACACTGGACTCCGCGTCGCTGAGTTAACAGTAACCGGGAGCTCTATCCACTAGGCCATCCACGTTCCCAATACCCGTATAACTATTACTATTACAATTCACATTGTTCTTCTGAATTTTCCAGTTTTGTACCTTCTTCTCTGAAGAGAACTCCTGCAACTCTTATTTTTCAAGACAAGTCCATTTTTTCGTTTCCTATATATCGACTCAGAACACCCACTACCGTCCTCGTACCCCTTATTGAACCCAGATTGCCCACAGCTACAGTCGCCTATTTCAATTGGATGTAACTAATCATGTGATGAGGGTAGGCCACCCTCGCAACCTCCCTATACCTCATACTTATTCTTGCCTGACCCAGATCTGTTTGTAACTGGATACTGTTCGATTAATATTGCTCAGTTCGTGTGTTCCTACTAACCGGGCATCAATGATGTTGAACTCACTGCGCCACGCGAGCTTTGTTAAGTACGCAGTCACTTGAAAAAAGGAATGAAAAACAGCTCTACTTTTGTTCAACAACCCTCCCATTTCGAAGATTTGCCTGCCACAATTTGTTATTTTTGGTTTCTAGATAGAGGCTTCGCACGTGTTTCGATGGCGGAACCCTGGTTTCGGGTCAGAATTCGTTCCCATGTTGCCAGGCTCACAAATAAGTTTCCTAACGTGGAGGATTGCTCTTAGACAGAAATTGGCCAGGACAAGTGTCTATTACGTCCACCCACCCTCGCAATTTTATTAATTTAATGCAAAAGTTCTAGCGATAATCATTACTACGCCTCTCTAGGTTGTGCGACCCATTCGTCTACTCTCTGGCTAAGAGTGTGCACTCACGCCACCCCGATGAATTCTATTGGCCGCTGAGTCTGCTGTTCCGCTCATAACCTGTTGTTATCCCTGGTGTGAGCATTTTTTATCCCAAACTACTCGTACTTTTGTTGTTTTTATATGCCAAATTTGGGCGTTAGTTAACTGAGTCTACTAAGGCTCTCCGATGTGGCTCTTTTTTGACTTTTTGTGTGGGCGTGTCAACCTGGAGGAATAGTTTTTTGTGGTATAGTGTAGATAGTAAGCACTAATATGTAGTGGTTATAATAGGGTATATGTGTTATTATAATTTATATATAGTATGGATATATCATGTGTATATTATATAGATATATATATATATTATATATTAATAATAATTAATAGTTGTGGTGGGAAATATGAGTTTATTTTTTAATAAATACGTAATATATATATATATTCAGTTTCATTAAGCATTACAATATGTGCAAAGTATTTTTTCTCGATATTTTTTTTTTATTTAAATTCAGCAATTGTCAAATTATGAGAAAATATACCAGTAATTAAATCTGTGTGTCTGGTTAATCAGTCAATATATTAACAGATTGAGGGAAAAAACTCAAAATGTATAAAAGAAGAACTAATCTCTAAAAATGTTTAATGTATTATTTACCCCACCTGCGTATATCCCAAGCATGCTGTGTAATATTCATCTAATTTTAATAAGCTCACCAGAAAAATTAAAAAATATTCAACAAAGCCTAAAGTGAGAAATACACTTTCGAATCAAATCTATCGATAGGATAGAAAGTTAATTTTATTTTTGATAATATGACCAATAATATTTTGACTCACATATGTATTACTACAACTAACTATAACTCACTATATATATAACTATATAATACGATTATATACTAGAGATATATATTATACCAGTAAAATAAATTATCATATAATTTAAGTTATCATCTTATTATTATATATAATTATATATATTAATTATTATATCATTACGTATAATACGTTTTATTTACATTTTATTTGCACAGTTTCTATATATATATTTTTGTTAATTTATAAAAATATTATATAATTTTAAAATATATATTATAAAGGAGAGTTATATTAATAATAATATGAGAAAAACTTTTAAAATTATTATTAATTTATTATAATATAATTATGATAAAATTATTATTATAAAGAAAAGTTATGTTGTTGGTACATGGATGATGGTGGTAAGTAGTGACTCGCTATACAATACACACAATATTTTTAATTCCGATCATGGTGGTTAAAAAAAGAAAGAACAAAAATAATAAAAAAAAAAAAAATAAAAATACTATAATAAATTAATTAGTCAGCTGAAAAGACAAATTAAAAAAAATATGAAGAATTATATCATATAAAGTTTTGTATTTTCTACATTAAAAAAAGAATAGAAAATAAAAAAAAGGAGATTGAATCTGTTGCTAACCAAACAACAATTGGCCTGTTAAACTTAAGTGCACTCACGCAGAGTCGTGTGAGTTGGAGCAACACAAAAAAGCTCAAAGAGAGAAAAGAAAAGGTAAGCCGTGACAAGAAAACAGAGAAGAAGAGAGGGCAGAAGAAAAAGGAAAGGAAAGAAAGATATATATGAAGGAGGGGAAAAAATGCTGAAAATTCCAAAAAAACAATTTAGAATAAGGGATTAAAAAAATTGCACAAGAAATGATATTATGAAAGACAAGGGTAGACTACAATCGTTTGACATGAAAAAAAGAAAATATAAAAGGGAAATAAAAAAGAAGGAAAAAAATAGAAAGAAAATTTATATAGATAAAAAAGTTGTGAAACGGAAGAAAAAGAAAAAAAAAATATATAAATTTGATTAAAGATAATAAAAAAAAAAAAAAGTAAAAAGAAATAAAAACGAAAATCAAAAAGGAAAAAATAAAGAAAAAAGAAAGTGTGAAAAAATGTGAAAATAAAAAAAGGAGTAAATAAGAGAGGAGAAAAAAAAAAAAAAAAAGATCAAAGGCCTAGAGAGAAAAAAAAAAAAAAAAAAAAAAAAAAAAAGAAAAAATAACCAAGATCGAGAAACTATATGAGTCAAAAAATAAAAAATATTCACCAGAACACATATACTTGAATAATAATAAAGTATTATAAAAATTAAATTATTGAACAGGTGGCCAGACAGAAGAATAAAAAATATAATACAATAAAAATAATAAAAAAAATAAATAAGATAATAAACAAAATAATATATAATAAAAAATCAAACTTTTATGCTAATAATAAATAAACATAAATACATAAAAATTAATTTGTAAATAAGAATAAAAAAAAAGAATATAAATATTATTAAATATAGCAGCATAGCACATAATAAATAAAAATAATAAATTATAAAAAAAAAAATCAGTCAAGTGAGAGAAATAAAAATAATAAAAGTCGATAAAAAAATTAATAAAGTGAATAAAATAATAAAAAAAAATAAAAATAAAAATATAAATAAATAAAATATAAAAAAAAGTTAAGAACAAATAAAATAAGAAGTAGGCTAGAGAGGAGAAAAAAAAATAAAGAAAAGACAAAAATGGATAAGTCAAGAAAATGAAAAAAAAGAAAGAAAAAGAGGAGTAAATAAAAAAAAAAACAAAATAGTGTGGGCAAAGTTACTAAAAAGTGAATTTATAATGAAAAAGGAGAGTAAAGAAAAAAAAAATAAGAGCATCGACGTGAACATTGGCCATAGCGGCAATTGAGGCCCGCCACGAAATAAGTGGTTTTTTATGGTGTCTT
>JABUQX010102070.1:0-39887 GCA_015478945.1 Trachelipus rathkii | reverse complement strand
AATTAATGTTTGAGATGATTAATCTGAGTGGAATGTTTCATTTAGTTTATATGGTTGTACTTTCGAGTGGAGAAATGGCGTCACTGTTTATTAAGGAAAAAAGCGCCTAGTTTATCACCTGAGAGACGTTTTAATACTTCTAGTTTATTAATCAACACATTTTGATTAAACATTATTGCTCAAAATGAAAGAACGTTTTAGTGTTCATTTTATTAATAATTTGGAGAAATTACAATTTTTGAATGGAAAAAAATTTTAAATGGCATACGAATGATTAGTTTTCCTCAAAAAGGCTTTTCAATCACTTAAAAATAAATTACCGGTTTCTTACTTTGACTTCCACGTCTCGATCTGAATTGTAATATGCATACTCAAACAATAATTTTGCACTTAATGATTAAATGTTGAAAGTCATACAATTTATCTAAATTATGAGAATAAGATTTCAGATAATCAAAGAAAGGAGATAGATTCATAATCTTAACTCTAACTATACCCACATATCCAGGCGAGTGATTGAACGTTCATTTTCAGTCTGTCAAGAGAACTTAAAAACATGATTTGATGAAACATCTCAAATGATGAAAGTAAGGATTGTCCAATCTTTCCCTAATATCTGATAAGAAAAAAAATTATTCTTAAGAAACAATGCGAAATAAAGACAATTTCTTATTAATTTAATATAGAAGAATTTGGCCAAAATGACCAGCGAGAATTGAGATTTCATGTTCAAGTAAACTTTCCGTAATATTTAAAGTTAAGTTAATGTATTATATACGGTTAATATATATATATATATATAATATATATATATATATATATATAATATATATATTTGTCTTTGTTCATTTATGGTAATATATATAAATATATGAATATATAATATATATTATTATATATATATATAGGGCCTATACTTGCATAGTTTTAAAGGATATAACATTGTTCAAACTTTTTTAGTTTCCAGCATTGCATGCGTCCAAATATGAGGCTAATAATATGATATATTATATTATAATATATAGTAATATATAATATATATATATTATATTATATAATATAATATATATATATATATATATATATATATGATATACTTATTATATATATGGGGTCATGTCTATTATCTGTGACTAATGTAGCCGACGTCAATTTTTTTACCTAATTGTGACGTTATCGGGACAAAAATGTATAACAAAGCTGCGCATAGCGAAGCAAGAGTTTTGAGTTTTTTCCAACACTAATATAACTATATTACAACATGTTTAGTTGTGATTTTGTTTATTGTAACAATGGAAAGTGAAGTAAATTGGGCTAATATTTGGGTATTTCAGTTAACTTATGTTAGGTTAACTTTTCATAGCTTGCTTTTTTTAATCATTTTTAAAGCGTGCGAGTCAGTTAGGTGGGACCATGACATTTTGGGAATGGTGATCTAGAAGATGACGTCTACCCCCCCCCCCCTTTCCCGCCTTGGCCGAGACCAGCTGGCCCTCAGCAGGTCTAGCGTTCCTAGTTACGACGATGACCTACATCATAGAATACATCAGCGATATTAGTGCCTACCCCTATGTTATAAAGTATGGGGAGTCGAATCGAGTAGTGTGTTAGAAGGTGCTAGAATGCTTCCTTCTATTGAGTTTAGTACCCCGCCCCTCCCCCCCACTTTTGTCTAGCACTTCTTAGCATTGGATTCATACGTCATAGAATACACCTAATATTGTATATATCTACCTATGTCTATTGAGGTATGGTGGGGTAAATCGATATGATGTATATTTAGAGATGGTTTGAGGGATGCTTGCCTTCTATGAGTTAGTACCCCGCCCCCTTTTTCTATCACTTTCTAAAAAGGTGTATCCTACGTCATAGAATACACCTAATTTTAGTGTCTACCCTTATGTTATAAGGTACGGAGATATTCGGAGTGTCTCCCCAAATTTACCTTTACAACATTAGTGATATGTATATCCAATATTAAGGTGATTCTATGACCGTATTGATGTAATATACTCCAATGCCCATCTAAAGGGAGAAAAGGTGCTAGAAAAGGGGGGCGGGTACTAACTCGTAAAGGAAGGAAGCATTCTAGCACCTTCCAATATCACAGCAATCGACTCCCCATACCTCCCGTATAACTCAGGGTTAGACACTAATATTGTGGATGTATTCTAGTGATGTAGGTCATTGTCGTACTAGAAGCGAGAACCGCTGAGCCAAAGCTGGTTCGGCTGATGACGTTCACTCTAGTATCTATTCCAAATGTCATGGATACTACTGAGCTCCACTATTTTAAAGAATATTAAAAAAAACAAGTTTAAATCTATGTAATTTCCTAACATAAATGTTAAACCCTAATTAAACTTTTAATTAGTGTATTAACTTACTTTCATCTTTCCATTGTTACAATAAACAAAAGGCACAACCGTAAACTTGTTTAATATAGTTTATATTTAGCTGTATGGAAAAAACTCAACTTTGTTGTCGCTTATGCGCGCTGTTATACTATTTTGTCCGAATAACGTAAATTAGGAAAAAAATTGACGTCGGCCTACATTAGTCACAGTATAATAGACATTGAACCATTTAATATATTATTGATACTATACCTAGATAGTGGTATAGTACTGAGTATATATATATATATATAGATATATATATAATATATATATATATATATATATCATATATATATTATATATATATCAGATCCTGCCTAATGTTTGCCGAGCGGCATAGCTAATGCTGAGAAACCACAATCATAGGCCGGTAAAGTAAAAATGTTTATCCTCTTTTATAAAACACATATAGAAATAGCCCTCTTATATTATATATTATATATTTATACATATATATATACTATATACGTATATGATATATATATATATACTTATTATATATATATGTATTATATATGTTATATATATATATAATATATTAATATATAATAATATAATATAATATATTAACCTATATATAAATACATTAAACTTACTTTAAGAATATTACGGAAGGTTTACTTTAACATGAAATCTATTCTCCTGGTTCATTGCAAATTCAGGTAGTAGTGTTAAATGTATAAAAATGTCTTTATTTTTCTCATGTCTTTCTTTAAGATAATTTTTTGTCATCGATATTAGGGATAAGATTGGACCAATCTTACTTTACATTTGAGTGTTTCTCAAGATATGTTTTAGTTCTCTTGAGAGCTGAAAATGAGCGCTCTTCATACACTCGCACGGATATTTGGTTATTAGTTTAGAGTAGAGTTAAAAATTATCAGTCTATAGAGTTCCTTAAGGAATTCTGAAATCTTATTCTCTAATTAAAATACTTAAAGATTTAAAAATAACATTATCTTTAGAACAAAAAATTTTGTTTGAGTATGCAATAGTGACAATCATGAATCGCAAATCGTGGAAAAGTTCAAAGTAAGAACGGTTAATTTATTTGTTATACTAGGATTTGAAAAGCATATGTTTGAGGAAAACTTAATATTGTGGCTGAGTGTAGATTTTATATATTTATTCCTGTCGGATCTTCAAAAACGTTGTATGCAAATTTCCCAAATTATAAAAACATAAAAACGTTCTTTCATTTGAACAATCAATGTTTATCAAATGGTTGATTTTCATAATTGTGTATTAACGTTCAGGTTAGATAAACGTCGCTTGTTTTTCCTTAAAAAAACGTGCAACTCTGCATTTTCTGCATTTTTGATTTTATTAAAAGTCTCCTTCAAATTATTCATGTTTCTAAGTTGTTCAATCTTCTTAATAGTGTCTTCGATAATAATCGAGGCATGTAAAATATCTATCCATAGATCTTTCGGTTTATGTAAAATGATTTAAAAAAGGTATTCAGTTTTTGTAGCTATCGTAGAGGAAAGGTGTTCTTCTTAAACCAAAAAATTTAAACTAAGAAGCATTATTTTTTTAGACAATTAATTACTGGATAATAATAATATTCAAATTGTTTTTGGATTATTGCGAAGACGATAAAATTAAAATATGATTTAAGAAATTTATTCGTATAGTTTCTCTTTACTCCTTCATACGAGTCGTGTTATGCAATAATGCCACTGACTTTTAGTCTATTTTTATAATATAGTAATGATATATATATATTATATATCATATAGATATATATATATATTATATATATATAGATATATATATGAATGAATACAGTATATTATATTAGTATTAATATATTATAAGCTTTTTAACCTCTAAATTGATAAAATCATTATCACTCAAGGCTTTCATGTGAAAAAACCACTAAATTAAACACTTTATTCATCTTCGAATTTTATTTGTATTATAAGCATAATCTTAATCAAATACATTAATTTTTCTCCCTTGTAAAAGCAATGAAATAAGAACTCTGGTTTAAAGGTCAACAATCTTCATAACCGATTTTAAAAAAAAAAGTAAGTAAATTAGGCCCAGTATTTGTAGTCGTGCGATAAGGCCTGATTATGATGAATAAAATTTGTTTTCCCAATCGATAGAAGAGCTACATTGTAACATATTTATTCTCATTTGCATTGCATTTTTGGCCATATTTACTAATATAATAGAATAAGGGCTTTTTCTTTTAGAAGCGGATTTTTTTCGGAAGTCCTTGCATTTATTTTGTTATAAAAATTTACTATTATAAAAATATTATAGAATATTTATATTCTATTCACGGACTATTATTATTTTCCATCACTATGTCACAAAGTATATGTCCGAACATGTAAAATTATTTATATTTTTGTTAGGAACTACGTAGGGATCCTAAATTGAAGGCTTTGCCTGGATTCATGGAAAGAAAACGCCACCTGTAGTATTAGTATAATTATATATATAATATAATATATTATATATAATAGATAATATAATAAGTATATTATACAATATATATATATATATATTATATATAATAAGTATAATATATGAGTTTATATATATTATATATATATATATAGTATATATTATAATATGACAATTTGAACTCAATATGATCTTATAATTTCCGTAATAAATAAAAATTATAGCATTTGAAGCTCTATGTTTTATTGACTTCCCCAATGAGTGGTTACGATATTAATTAATGGCAAAGCACATTTAAGAACCTAATATATATTTATTTAAATTTAAAAAAAAAATGTAATTAATTATCATTAACCAAAGAGACAAAATTCATTGAGAAATCTTTTGAAAACAAGTCATGGAAAAGATATATAATAATATAATAACACTAAAAAATATTTCAATGTTAACGTGACGTACTCAAGTAAGGGGAAAAACCACCAACCCATTAAAAACCAATAAAAAATTAATAAAACTGATAATAATAAGAAAACTTTATAAAAAACGCAAGCTCATTGAAAGAATATATAACAATGTAAAAAAAACTCAAAAATATTTCAAAATTAACAGTCCATAATATAATTAGAATGACAAAAAAAAACGTCGTCTTTCAATTGTCATTTATTTATAAGCTTTCCCTTACAGGCTTAAAAGAAAGCCACACAATAAAAGGGGAATTCTTCATAGCAATAGCTTGGATCACTATTTGTCATGTTTACTTCTCTTTGTAGTTTCGATTCATTCCAGATCACAGTTTATTTGAACTCACGGTAAAACATTTGTTTAGAAATGAAGGTCCCAAAATAAAATATCTCTTCTTTCCTTAAACTGCAGAAAATTGCTCGCATCAAAACTATTTATATATATAATATATATATATATATATATATAATATATATATATATATATATATATATATTATTATATATATATATATATATATATATATATATATATATTATTAATATGTTATTGTATAAATATATATTATTATTAATTATTATATATATAGTATATATATAATATATATTATATTATATATATAATATAAGATATATAATTATATATATATATATATTATATTATATATATTATATATATATTATATATATATATAATATATATTATATATTATTATATATTGTAATTTTTTTGTAGCCCTAGTTTCAAGAATTATTAAATTTTATAGGATAAAAATATTTAGATGGCAATTTTCAACTATTCGTTATTGCAATTAATGACAATTAATAACAAGTTTTAAAATTACATCTTTGGGTGGAGGAGGAGGGGGGGAGGTGCTTTTATTTTTAAACTTTTATTAATTTAAATAACGAATAGTTGAAAAATTGCCACCATCGAAAATTAAACATAAAATTATATAATAAAACATTTAATTAATTAAAAAATAGCTAATAAAATCAATCTATATACCTGAGATTAAGTTAAATAATTAATTATTATTATTATTATTATTATTATTATATTATTATTATTTATTATTATTATTATAATTATTATTATATTATTATTATATTATTATATATTATATTATTATTATTATTATTATTTATTTATATATTATATAATATATATTATTATATATATCTATATATTATATATAGATATTTAAATATATATATATTATATATTAATATATATATTAGTAATATATATATATATAATATGAGTATAGTATATATATATAATATTATATATATTTATATATTATAATATATTTAATATATTAGTGAGTGATGTATATGTAACGATAGTAGCTGGAATATCGGTATGATATCGGTATGTATCGGCCATTTTTTGCATTTAAGCGTATCGGGTATCGCGTATCAGTATTACGGTTAAAAATGGCCGATACTTAGTCCATGATACTTCTTATCTTTTTAGAGAGTGAATAATTATTGAGAATACTTTTAGATTCAATAATAATTTAGTTCGAGGTATAGATAGCTAGTACCAAGTTATGTTTTTTTATTTTTCCTCGATTATCCTTTTTCAACTTGTAGATTTTAGCATTTCTGCCAACTTGTCTTTAGCGTAATTTTAACCTATTTGGACAGCCATTTATTAAACACATTTAACAGATTCATGCTACTTTTTTACGTTGATCAATACGTATTTATATATTTTATTTTTTTTTTTGTACGCACATTTCTACGTGAGAGCGTGTGATGTGCGTGAGGTTTTTAAACTGTTCTGGATTTATCTATATTTTAATATTTGCTGTAAATAGGGTTTTATCGTTTTAAAATTTAGGTTTTAGCGTTAGAATAAATTTTCACTCATTTCTCCTCTTGGTTTTTGTCTATTTGTTTGTCTGTTTTTTTTTTTTGTGATTGGGATAGTCGTGTTTTTTTGTGATAGCGTGTGCGTGTGCGTGTGGCGTGTGCGTGGTGACGTGTTGCTCGTGTTGATAGCAGATTATTGCATAGGCGTGGCTTTGCTTTTGAAACTTTGCTCAAATTCCAATTAGGCTTTTTGCACACTCTACACTCTGCATTACCATTGGAATACTACCTCTAGCTAACTCTAAACCTATAATTTTATGCTCTTGGTCTGGAGACCCAGATGTTACCTAGAAATTTTCATCCTTAACTCGGGTTTAATTACTATCCAACTTAATAACTTATATTTTATAATTTCTACGTTTGAAAGGGTTGGAGTAATTGTGCCATATTGTAAAATAATACTATTGTACTATTAAACGTCTCGAGGTAAATCTTCGAATCTTTATATATACTACTAAACTTCGATGTTCTGTTGGCTTAATAAATCTGTCTTGTATATAAACCTGCTACTAAACGATATATTCTTATGCCGTTCTTGCGCTCACTGTTTTCTTAATATATACCTAAACAGAAAACAGATTTTCAGCTATTATTTTTGTTACCTTACTACCTTCTACGAGACTGTTTTATATCTTCTCATCCAAATACTGAGGTCCTTCATTTAGGGGATGAAAATGTTCAATGTACAACAAAACTGAGATAATTGGTAGCTTTGTTTCTTACGTTACTGATTTAGTTTGGTGGAAGCCGAATCATGCAGTATTCTCAACGATCTGCTATCAACCTATAAATAATACCTACACACATTCCGGATATTCCCAACCCGATTCTTGAAACACACTTGATCTATGATTCACCACTAATTTATCCTTCTCTCTATAAATACACCACCCTCGCTCCTATCAGTAAATCTAATGACCACAACCTTATATCACGTAATTTTAATACTTTCTCTCCAACCATCTCCATCCTGCCTATTGCGGTTTTTCTTGGCTAAACTATAATTGAAGAGTGACGCTTTACTCTTAAGACGCTTCAGATTCTGCGCCCGATAAAGTGGGAACGTATTAATTGTAATGGGATGTGCAAGTTCCTTCCTTCTTAGGACTAAATCTTTTTTACTCCTATCAAAATCCTATAATGGTTCGATTCGTTGTTCTTACCCTGGCCATTCATAGGCTTAGTAGAATCACATAATTATTGTGTACGGGTGTGGAAAAATTCGTCGTTTCTCCTATCACGGTAGCTTTATGTCCACAATTATTTTGACATTTCAGCTAGGAAATCGTTCAGGGATACTCTTCGACGAGCAAAGTCACGACTTTCATTAAACGAAAATGCTAGCTAGACCTCCTTAGTTTATATCCTACTGACAATATCTATTCTACTGGCCTCTTGCCATAAAAAATCTCTTATAACTCAACTTCTGTAATTCATCCTTTCCTCCTCTTATTCGCCTGATTGTTCTGTTGAGAATACTCCAATAAACTGTAAAGTAGCCAATCATCTCTTTTAGGTGACCTTCCTATATATTTCCATACTTAATTCAACCCTGTGAAACTAGTAATTCTTAGGTATTCCTCTTCTCATCCTCTATTTCTCCTCCTAGCGTGCTCTATGCCTTTACTGTTATTTTCATTTGATCGGCCGTGACATGAGGTCCGAGAAGATCTATGAACGTTAGGAAGGCGGGTGAGCCCGGATGGCTTTCCTCTCCGAGTTTTGAGGAAAGTGTGCTTCCGTGACTGACCCCACCGCCATCGTTTAATTACTAATATTCGCTATGTCCATCAATTACTAGCATTTTCTCTCAGTGTTGAAGCGTGCAATTAATGCATATGTCCAATCTATTCTGAAAAAATGATGCTGCTCTGATCCTTATATATATCTAACTATTCAGCTGGAAATAGTCCTATAGCACTCACTTGTATTCTTTCTAAGATCTTATGAAACCCTTACTCATATAACTTCTTCTACTTCTATTTAGATCACTTGAATCTCTTTCCCTCTTTCTAGATTACCAGTACAGTGAGCTTTGACTGTGCTCGGAGATCTACTGCGTTATTAACTTTCCATTTAACAGATTTATGGTTTCCGCGCCTTTAGGAACTACGGGAAGACTTTAGTGATGAGCTGCGCGTTGAACTTATATTACCAAATAGCAATTTGACTAGAGGTATTATATGGCACGCGGTCAATACTGGCTCTATCCATAGCTCCCCTCCTTTGGGTTTCCTTTCTTCTCTTTGCTACTTATGTCTAGCATTCTTTCAATTCGCTCAATATCGGTGCTATTGTTGATTGGGCGACTTCTTTTTTTCTGTCAATAGTGGTTGTTCTTCCTCAGGGTTTCTGTTTTATCTCCTACTTTATTTCTGCCTTTTCATCAATGATCTTTACTTCATATGTGTGACTAACTCTGTCGACTCATATGTCGATGACTTGCCCCCCTTTTTTCTTCAACTCGTATCATTCTGCTCCCCTTTTACTTCTAGAATTGCCCTCTCGTCTTAATATTTCCGATTTCTATTCTCGCTGATATGGATAGAATTTCAGGGTTGGTTCGTCTCAAGCTTGTGATAATAATATTTAATCAATTTAAAAAGACACCGACCCTACAAATTGTATCTCTCGTACCGCACTTGGGTCATTGTTAACTCTTTCTGACTGAATACTCGTATGGTCCTATTGATTACAATGATAAAACATGCTTGGACGACGTTATAAGGTAAACAAAAAAATGTTTGAAAACCTCAAATCACGGTTTCTAGGGCGGACTCAAAGAAACTAGGGAGTTCTGTTTAAGGTGCGAGACTTTTTTTTTCCTCTTATCTTATCATTTACTCCGCTATACAAGCAGGTTCTCATCGCCGCTTGTATAAAAAATTACCCCACATCTCATATACTCTTAATCGAGGAAGGAAACTACTCTAATAAATGGTTTCAAGGGATCAAACTTAGAACCTTCGTCACGCAAGTTCGATTCGACTCTACTACAACACTGTACGAAAATAGTAACTTTCTCAAGTTCACAATCTCGTATATATTTAAAATTCCCTATTATTGCGGCGCGTCCACGTTAGTGCTTTAATCCCTTTTTTCGTATAGGATACCGATTGGAGTAGGCTCAAGTGCTCGAGACAAAACTAATGCACTCGCCGCGTACGAGAGCCATATATCGACGCCCTCGTAGCACAAGGGGTAGCCTACTTTCCAAATATATTTTTTTCCAAAAAGTTGATCACTCTGTTTGGTAATTTCACCTCTCTTACGAGTGCTTGCTGTGACTTCTTTCGTGTTTACCTTACTGCCACCTCTGTTCTTTGAAATTCTCTTCCATCTTCCTTGTTTCCTACTCAATTTAATTCCCTCACTTTAAAGCCTGCCTGTGCTCATCTCATCTGCGTAATTTGCGCGTGGATGAGATTTTATTGAGGCGTTCAAAACCCACTCCTTGAATAGGGTTTCGCCCGTGAGCGCGGTGATCAACTTGTAAAAAAATAAATGAAATAAAAGGTCTAATATAGGAAATTCAAGCTAAGCTAGCTAAAAAGCCCCACAAGAATGGCAACTCGACGTGTAACCACTTCTAGAATGCATTATAATAGCATAACGAAGGAGCTTGCTCGCTTGACAAAAAAATAAATTAAAAAAGAGACAGAGAAGTGGAAGCGCCTTATCTGCACACCCCTGTCATACAGCAACTTGATAGTGACGACGGTGCTTTTCAGCAAATAACTACTGAAGATGAGGATTTGATATGTTAGACTTTGAAAAGTTCATATGCCCGAAATTGCATTGACATCTCATTCACCTTCAAAGAATCTCACTCCAGGGAACCTCATCCTAAAAACTGAAAGAGACAGTCATCAAGAGCAAAGATAATTCAAATTTGCAACTGTGAAAGAGGATGAGGCTCTTACGAAAACATGAGATGCTTTTTACTGCCCGTACAGAAGAGAATCCTTTTCTGCGGTCTGGTGGCATAGAAGAATAGGGCCAAAGGTTTTCATTATTTATCAGTGCTTGCAGGCAAATAATTATCAGCACTCCTTCATCAGTCGAGAGAGAGGTATTTATAGTGTAGGTTAGGTAGGAATGCAAACCCCTCCAAAAAGAACAGTCTCTCCTCGCCAGATACAGTGAAAGCTTAATGTTTTTGCATCACAATTGCAGAATTTGAAATTTTGAATATTTTTGAACACTGTGCTTAATTTGCTAACTAAAGGATATATTTTATTATGTCATGTTTGAATAATGCGTTTTTTTTTATTATTGTCTTTTCAGCTGAGTTAATTGAGATCTAACTTTCTTTTGCATTATTTTATATCTTTATATGTAGCTAGTTAAAGATCTTCTTATTGTTAAATGCTAATCATGTTATATAACATTAAAAGCTTATAGCTTAAACTTTTGTTATAATACTTGCATTTGAATAATGTTAAATTGCAAATATTTTTTAAAATATATACAGTAACATAAAATGGTTATTCAGATTTAATTTGCAATTATATTATTCCTTTAAAGGTACTATTTTAATTATAAAATAAATATTACTTGGCAAAACCAAATATGAAATATAAATGACTAAGTATTGTTTGTACAAGGTGAATGCCTGACCTCTTGAGTTGCCTTAGCAGTTGCACAAATGTTATCTTGATTACTGTTATAAAAGTGTATTTATCATATATAATATTAAAATATCACATTTAATGGCTATCGGTATCGGTATCGCCACCTAAAAAAATAGAGTATCGGGCTTTATCTCTCGGGTATCGGTATGCGGCCTACTTGTGACTGTGGATCCATAATTAAATAAGAATCTTTTAATACTACTATTATATATATATATATATATTCAAGCTAGTATATATAATATATATATATATATATATAAATATATATATATATATATATATATATAAATATATATATATATATATATATATATATATATATATATATAATTATATATATGAAATATATATATTTGGGTTGTATAATATATATATATATATATATATTGGATAATACCTGGGCTGCTTTAGGTTACATATGACATTGCACTACATTAAAAACACTTAATAAATTATAAAACATTTATAATCTCATATCTACATTTCAGAAACTTTTCGATATTTTTGTCCTTTTCAAGTAATGTTTACAATGAGACCTCTGAAGTTTTACAATGCATTGGAAAGCTTAAAAAATAACAAGCACATCGTAATCTCCAGGTCAGGGATGTGAAAGGGTAAATAATTTATTGTCACTAAATGAACACACAACACGCAAAAACACCATACAAAATGTCACACTTTATTAATATTAAATACACACACTTACGAAAAACTCACAAAAAATCCTCATACCACTTCTCAAACTATTTTTAACTCTACACTTAACACTATACTCAAAAATCAACCCTTATACAAACAACTCAGAGCCTACATGACCAACAAACACGATTCTATGGGATACCATAAACCAGGGTTGCCCAAAAAAACCAGTTTTTTTTTTTTATTACTAACCAGCACCGCCGGGTTTTATAAAGAGATAAAAAACCATTGTTTTTTGAGGCGAATAATGGTGTGGCCTCCAAAAAGTACAAATATTGATTTATAATAAATTTAAAGATTTATTTAATATAGCATTTCAGAGAGAAATTGTTATATTTTTTGTATTTTATAATATATATATATAAGTATACTTATAGTTATATATATATATTATATATATATACGTCATATATATATATATATAATATTATAAATTATATATATATATTTATCTTAAATAACAATATATATAAATTACTTAGCTTAAATAAAATAATATATAGGGTTAATATATATATATATATATATATTTATCCTAATGATAAAATTTAATAATTATTATTGAATATAAATTTTATATATATAATAATTATAGTAGTATTATTATCATATATATATACTATATATGATACCCTAATATATTAAAAATCAATTTATAAATATTTCCTGATATTATATAATTAATTACTTTCACATTATTATTTTTATTATTACAGTTTTTATATATATATATTGGGAGATGTTGCACATGTATGGATGGTGACAAAATAAGTTTCAGAGAAAGAAAGATTATTACAAATAATAAAAAAGCAAAGATTTGACATTGTTATACGCCTCTTCTACCTTGTTGCTGTTCCAAACGGTACTAGTACAATGACCCAAAATATAAAGAAGTTGACCTATACAACAAGATAAACAGAAATGAATAGGAGAATATATACTGTATAAAAGAGAGAATTTGCCGGAGATATTTACTAAAATATCCCATTTATAACATAATATATTGCCCCCTTTATTTGATTACTATTGTTATCCATTTGAGGATGAGGCGAGAATTCTATGCCCATTAGTATATATGTTATATAAAGAAGATATCTGTTATTTAAAACCAACTAAAGCTTAAAGAAATTCAAATGACCAAATAATATTAGTTCTCTGCAATTAACGTAAAATCCAATTAAAAGTTAAAATGGGAGGCGAATAGAAAAATAACTAAATTGACGAAGATTAATACGATAGAATTCTCTCGGGAAAAGTGAAACCCATTAATTTCATACTCAAACATATATGGTTAATATGGTATTCATTACTTATATTATATCAATCTTTTCTTGCCAAACCTAAACTTAGTCGCATTGATATTGCACAATGAGAACGTAATTTATTTTCAATCAACATAGTATAACATAATTCTATAAAAACAATAATATATCCCATTGAACGAAATTCAAAAAGCTGTAGGCGAATGATCACTTGTGAGACGAAGAAATATACTATGTAAGTGGCTCTTCTAATGAGATTGGCTTCAAAAGATATCCCCCAAAAGATGAATGTTACTTGCAAACGTGGTAGTCATAATGGTATTAGAGTCTAAGGAAACTTAATATTATCCTTATGATTAACTATGATGCTTTCTATACTTGCGGCTATAGCTATTGTTTTTTTTATGTCTCATATACTTTTAGTCTTGTGACCGGGCCACATAGCACAATCACATGAGTCAGAGTGCCCTATTCATAGGATTGACAGAAAAAGTGGGCCGAGACGGACCCCTGTTGCAAACAAATGTCAACTAAACAGATAGTCTCCTATAGCAAATACTATACACAAGCCTACAAGTTGAACGCACGAGTTGATCACAGACGTCAGGGCTGATTAGTGGAAGTGGGGGGAGATTTAAATTCTATAGGTCTAGGGTTAGAATACACGGAGATGAGGTTAGAGAGCTGATACTTCCAACGCTAGATAACTTAGAGTGTAATGGACGATTGAAAGAAGAAGCACCCAGCGAAACTAGCTGAGTTACCAATATCAACACAAAAACTCATGTGCATGACACAGCACCCCTATTCTTATGATGCGACGCCCAAAGGTCGGAGGTACGTTAGTGAGTGAAATACTAGATGGTTAGATTAAGCATTGTTTTGTCAACATCTAATGATAGGTTTAAGTTTTAGATGTTGGAAGGTTATGTAAGGTTGTACTAAGCTTAGGTTGTCAGGTTAGGTTGCTAGATAATGTTATATTAGATAAGAATAGAACTAGATATGGTAAAGCGTAAGGTTGTTATATCAGGCAGCTGAATAATATTAGGTGTGGTAAGGTTAAACCTAGGTACGGTTAAAGCTATGGTGGTAGGGTTAGAACTAAGTAGGGTTAAGGGTAGCGTTGCTATTTCAGGTTCTTAGATTATGTCACGTTAATTAAGGTTAGGCGTGGTTACTTTAGATCAGGTTAGGTTAGGTTATATAAGGAGCTATATATATTATATATATATATATATATATATAATAATATAATATATATATATATATAATATATATAATATAAGTATATATATATATTAATATATATAAATATATAATATATATATTATTATATATAATATGATAATATATATATAGACTAAAATATAATATATATATAATATAGTATGAATATATATATATATACTATATATAGTATATATATATAGCCAGCCCTAGAAGAGCCACAACCATATCTCAAAAACACTACACTACCCGGAAAAAGGAATACCATTGCTGGAAATGCTGCACCAAAATTTTAGGTGTTGGCGGGGGGAAATGTGAGTGTGGAAAAAAAAATCTCAAAAAACTACCAATAGCTACAGTAAAAGAAATAAATTTTTGGAATCCTGGTAAAAATTAGTTAAAATGTAAAAAAAAAATTATGTAATAATTATTATAGTAATATTGAGTAGAAAGCCATTTAAACACTTTATACTTACTCATTGAAAAAACATAGACTTCTAGAAATTTGCTTTTTAACTAAGAATACCCCCAAGGGTATACCCGCACCGATGGCAGGAAGTCGGGTCTCTCGGCCTTTCGCGGAACTACGGGGTAGACCTAATTCCCCCCCCGGGGAGTGTCTTGGTGATTGGGTGCGCGGGTCCTCCTGCCCTCCCCACGAGGAATTGGAGAATGTCCCCTCTGTGTTCCCCGTCGGCTTGAGCTCCCTACATTGCCGTGTAATTATTATATATATATAATAGATATTATATATAGTATATAATATATAGAAAAGATATATATATAATATATATATAATATAATAATATAATTAATAGTAATATATATTATATATATATATAATAATACTATATAATTTTAAACAGAAAAAAGATATCCCAATTTTTATGTGTTTTTAATTTTTTTTTTTTTTTTTTTTTTTTTTACATTTGCAACTAAAATTTTACTAAGGATTCCAAAAAAATTAATTCCTTTTCTCCGTAGCTATTGATTTTTGAGATATGATTTTTTTTTTTTTTTTTTGAGTTCTCGGTTAAAAATTTTGAATAGTCAAAGCTCTCAGTTCATTACAAAAAATAAAATAAAAACAAATAAATCATTTAAATATAAAAAAAAAGCAAAACAAAACATTAAATTATAGCAACAATCAACTTCAGACGAGTAACCATTAACAAAAAACTGAAAAAAAGCATTTAAAAAATAATAATGACATTACGCATTTTCTTTTCTTATTTTATTAATCGAATATAATACAGACACCAACATTATTTAAGACAAAATTCAGTCAATGAAAGTAACAGCACCATTTATATAATAATAATATATAAAATATATATATATATATATATAATATTATATATATATAATAAATATAAATACAAATAATATATTATATAATTATAATAAATTAAATATTAATATTATTATTATATATAAAATATCATATATATATAAATATATAATATATATATATTATAATATAATATATATATATATATATATATATATATTATATATATATATATATATATATATATATATAATATATAATTATAAAATATAAATATACTATATAATAGTATATATAGTAATATATATATATATATATAGTATAGATATATACCTATATATATAATATATAATATATAAGTATATATATATTATTATATAATATATAAATATATATATAATATATATATATATAGATAAAATATATTTAGAGTATATATAATATATATATATATATAGTATAGATATAATATATATATTAATATATATATATAAAAACAATTATTTTTAAAATAATTTCCTTTCAGTACGTTAATTATAAATCTCTAGCAACATTTTAATACGTTTTATGTTCAAGTACTTTTTATTGCCTGCTTATCAAGAAATGCCCATATATATATATTATATATCATATATATTATATAATATATATATAATATAGATATATATATATATATATATATAATATATATTAATATATATATATATATATATATATCATATATATATATATATTATATATATATAACAATAATAATTTTTAAATAAATCTTGGATTTGACAGTCATTCAATCCTTATGCCTTATATTCATTTTTCTTTCAATATTAGAAACAAAATCGTTAAACTTCTTTAGGTTTTTCACATTCTAACTCATCTACGAGTAACAAGAGGTCATGTCATGTATAGATTAGGAAGGTTAATTTAAAGTTTTGATTAAATTAATCCTTTTCAAACCAATTAAAATGTTTTAAAAAGTACAGAAGAAATTAGAATTCAAACTATTTTAAAAATAAAAGGTGACTCTTTTTTTTTTTATAAATGTTATTTTTGCTTATTTTATTATCTTCTACTCTCCTACTTTAAAGGATAACATTATAGAACAGTGATAGGCAGAGATGTTTTTCATTTTTTTAAAAGACAAAATCTATAAAATCATTCGGGAAATCTTTTTTTATTGATAAGAATAGAATTTGATATTTTAAATGCAAGATCTTACCTGGATTTTTCTTTTGCTCGCAATTAAGTGCATATTCGTTAGAGTAAGTAACACCATCCGATCCACAAACAGGCTTGTATATAAAGGGAATGATACAAGGTTCATCATTTTGCACACCTGTAAGCACAATATATTAAGGTGAGTCAATAAGTCTTGTTATAAAATCAATAATAATTTTATTAACAAAAAATAAATTATTTTGCGATCTTCAAAGTGAACCACGTCCTGACACCAAAATTTGAAGACAAAAATTGACTGAAATCCTGTTCTTATCAAATGCTGTTAAAGTTTGTTGAAGAAAGCAAAATCAGAAGGGGCCCGTCAGAATTGTAAAGGGAAGGTTGTGTGTTTCATACCGAAATTTTCCAATGAGACCCTTACCCTACAGTAAGAATGAGCCAGAACAATCTCATGCTAGGACAAAACATCACAGCATAATTTTCCGCCTCTTTTCTTCTTCAATGTGGTCTTCAATATCCTCAATTATCTCATCACATAATAAGGTGCGATGATGATCCGTCATTCCTCAAGAAAGTTAATGAAGGTAACTTCATTGGTGTGCGAAAACATGAAAACATTCGTCATCAGTAAGACCTTCATAACCTATTCTTGAAAAGCTTCATCAAATTCAAATGAGAATTTCCGTCTGGCATAGAGTCTCCCTAAGCATGTTGTAAAGATTCTGTAATTTGCGAACACATCCAGTCAAGTTTTATAGAATAATCTCTGATAGCTGATTCCAAAAACCTATTTTTCCATGATCAAAAACGTACCCTTATTTTATGTTTCCTTCACACAATCAACTGAATATGAACCAAGTCGAAAAGAAAGTCCAGTCCTACTACCCCTTTTATACCTTTTGTGAGAACTCATCGCAGTCAGAAAATCCACCCTAGAGCTTCACTGGACCGCGACGGACACTCACTATGCATCTCGTCAATGTGGGGTTCATCCCTTGCCAGACTGAAGCCAGAAAACACATAAGGACCCCAACATAAAATTCAACAAGTAGCACCTTCAACATCACATAATTAAGCAGCCTTTCTTCTTACGCCTCGTAGAACAATAACTCAGCATTTTCTTGTCTCCAGGCATAACTGTATAAAAAGAAGCTGATATCAATTCACTTTATACTTCAAGTCTCCCTAGCCATGTCGTTATCCCATGCTGACAACATGAAACACACTAATGCATCGCTTAAACCAACCGACTATCATCCCATCCTTTCCATGACTAAACCATCCTCTAGTAAGTACTTTACATTATCATCTCATTAATCTCATTCTTCAACCACGCAACCGACTAGTATCCGTTGCATTCTTCAAATTCATCAATCTTCTCACAACACTACCCATCCCAGAAATTTTACCATCTGAAGCATAATATCTACTTTAAGATCAAAAGTAAATCCCCACCATAAATCCAAACAAAGATAGATCCATCTACAGCCCACAAGTGACATCTATGACTATTAGAGCGACAGGAAATAAAGAAAACTACCCCGAAACCGCATTAAGAAACTTTAGACGCACTCAAGATTTAGTCCCCCAATACACAGATACATCAAAAGAAACCCTATTCAAAATATGTATACACCGATCGACTCCCTTACCTTTCACCAACCAAACCCTCCTCTGCCAATCATCGAATTCCCTTCCCTCCAGAATAACAACAAATATCCATTTAAACCGTATTTCATAACTCAGTCACTCTTGTTCAGCTTTAGTCATCACCAACAATAACTTCACCGAGACTTCTCCTCACTCACTTCCCAATAACCTAGCTTTAATCTCACTACTATCAACACCTCCTTTACTCAGCCGCGAAGTCCTCATCTACCATCCTCTCAAACTCGTTCAGATTCTCCACACAAAAATTAAATATCTCCGCATATAATAAGCACAGCACTCTCCACTATCTTCATTCTCCATCAGTATTCTAACACATTCCCTGCCACCCCCACTGCCCACCCGCCTCCAATTCTTCTAACACCATCGATAAAACAAATTGAATAACAAAGGGACATAAAACATATATCTGCCTCACAGCTATTAATATAATACCAAATCACTTTCTACCCCTACTGTTTCTTACACACGCTCACTATCGCATACTTTGCATTCCATTCAGAGCCCTCCCACCAACACCATATATCACTAGCACGTGCCATAGAGCTTTTCTTATTAATATATATATTATTATTATATATATAGTAATAATATATATATTAATATATATATATATATATAAATATAAATATAGATATATATATATTAATATATATATATACTAATAGATTATATATATAAGAGAAATAATAATATGATAACTAATGATATATAATATATATATAATATATAATAATAATATAATATATAATATAATACTAGTATATATAATATAGAATAATACTACTATATGATTAAAGTATATATTAAATATATATATATATATATATAAGAATATAGATAAATTATATAAATAAATATAGTATATTATATATATATATATATAATATATATAATATAAATAGTATATATATATATATATATATTATATAAGATATATATAATATAGTATAATAATTAATATATAGATTATATAATAATAATATAAATATACTATAATTATTTATATATATATAGGATATAGTATATATATATATAAGATTAATAATATATATATATAATATATATTAAATATATATATATAGTATATATAATAGATATAATATAATATATAATATAGGTATTATATATAATATATATATTATATATATATAATATATATTAATATATAATATATATAATATAATATATATAATATATATAAATATAATTATAATAATAAATAATAATAATGAAAATAATAATAATAAAATAATAATAATAATAATAATAATAATAATAATAATATTTGACATATGATTTTTTTATGTAGTTTAATGAAAGATTTATCTGTTGGTCTTTTTATGGAAATTTTAAATAAATCTGCAGTTCTATATTGTTAATTTTAATTTTATTTTCCAATTTTAAACAGAAAATTATAATCGTTTATTATTAAGTTAAATAAAAAAGATAATATAAAATAATAATAATAATAATAATATAATAATTAAATAATAATGAATTAAATAAGAATAATAAAATAATAATAATAATAATAATAATATAATATAATAATTAATAATAATATAATAATAATAATATAATAATAAAAGCATTTTGCTTTTTTTAATAATACTTTTTCTCTTAACTTTTTTTTTGCCTTGTTTTAGGTTTTTCTTAATTAATAAAATTCTGGGTCAGACTTTTACTTTTAGGACAGGCAGTGTTAACTAGAGAACTACAAATGCTACCTAAAACAAACACTTTTTTGTAATCAGTGAAGAATGTTACTTCATGAAAATGAACAAAATCAAAAGGTCTTAAAATAATTGTTTTTTTGTTTAATATTTAAAATTAAGAGGGAGAAAAACTGTTCAACTAGATTTCCGCGCCAAGGATACCACAGTGCCAGAAATTGTTTTTTTTAATAAAGAAAAAACCCGGGTTAAAAGCGCAAATATGAAATCGGGCTCTCTCGGCCTACTGGTGACGACGAAGGAGACTTCGTCCCCCCTCTGTCCCCCGTCCTCGAGCCCCCTAAAAAAATCATTTTCAACCTTATTCTGATAGCCTCACCAAAGATGATAAGAAAGCAATTTCTAGCCTTAAAGACACTCCTTTTCCGCGCGAAAATAATACTTTTTGGAGAAGTTATCGTACATCGTATTTAAATAATTATAAATATGAAAATCTTATTTTAAGAATCATCATCATCATCATCATCATCATCATCATCATCATCATCATCATCATCATCATCATCATCAGTAGTAGTAGTATTATTATTATTTTATTATTATTATTATTATTATTATTATTATTATTATTTTTATTATTATTATTATTATTATTATTATTATTATTATTATTTATTTATTATATTATTATATTATTGTTATATTATAGTTATATTATATTATTATTATTTTATTATTATTATTATTATTATATTAATTATATTATTTTATGATTATTATTATATTATTATTATTATATTATTATTAATATTATTGATTATATTATTATATTATTATTATTATTATCTCAAAAATTGTACCCAGCCCTAGCAACATCTAACATCTTAAGTCGACACGATCTTATAATATAGAATATATATATATAGAAAAATTGTATAATTTATATAAATCTTTTTTAAAAAAATCTATATATAAATATCATATCTACTATATAATAAATATCTATATATATATACTATATAAACTTATAATATTTGTATAAATAAATTATAATGTCTTTATAGTCTATATCAGAATATATATAAGTAAGATAGATATATAATATATTAATATATATATATATATAATATAATATATATATAGATATATATATTATAAGTATATTATTTTATCAGAAAATAGTACCCAGTCTTAGGCAAAATGATGAGTTACAGTTCTACTATGCTATAACTATATAAAATATTATATAATATATATATAATATATATATAATAATATAGAATATAATATATATAATATATAATAAAGGTATATTATTATTATATATATATAATAATATATATATATGTTATATTAATAATTATAATATATATAAATAGAATATAATATATATATATATCATATATATATATATATTATATATAAATAATATATTATAATTATATATATATATATATATAATATATATATTATAATATATATATATATAAGAGAAATATTATATTATATATAATAATTATATAATAATATTATAATATAATATAATATATATAAAATATTATATATTATATATATATTATAAATATAATTATATATAATATAATATATATGATATATAGAGATATATATATATAATTAGTATATATTTATTAATATATACATTAAATATATATATTATTATATATATATATATATATAGTATATAATGATATAATTATATAATATAATATAATATAATATTATATTACAGTATTAATATATATATATAAATATAATATAAATATATTATATTATATAGTTATATATATATATATTATATAATATATATAGATATATTAATATATATAATACAGATATATATAATATATATATTATATAAATAGATTATATTATATATATATATATAATAATATATAATATAATATATATATAAATAATACTATATATAGAGTTATATGATATACGTATATATTATATAGTATAATTATATATATATATAAATAATATATATATACATAATAGATATATATATTATATAGTATATATAATATATATATACTATATATATTATATATAATATATGATATATAATATAATATAAAAATATATATATATATATATAATATTATTTTAATTATAATGATGTTGTTTGCTGTTTATTATATTATTAAATATTTGAAGTATATTTATAGTCCTCTATATATGAAAAACTTATTGATTAAAATATAATATCATCCTTTGGAAAGAAATCCTGGATGTAACCCCCAAACCCCCCCCCGTCGCAGACGTCGCCTCTTGTCCTAGATTAATAATTATATCTATAATTATTATTATATATAGTATCTTCATCATTATTTATATATATAATTAATATCGAACTACGTTCAGGTATTTTTCCTAATAGATAAACAGATAAGGAATCATTATATTAATTAAGAATATATCATAATATATATATATATATATATATATTATTATATAATATATATATATAATATGACATATATATATTATATATGAATAGATATAATAATAATATAAAAAGATAAATAATTTAATATATAATATATATAGATAAAGATATATATAATAATATATATATAATTAATAATATATTATATATTAATTAATATTATATATATATATTAATATATAAATATATTATATATAATATATAAAATATAATAGATAATATATAGTATAAAATAAATAGTAATATATAAATATAAGAGATATATAAAAAAATAAAAATAGATGCTATAGATGCAAGAATAAGCCATCTATTATATATATATATATATATATATAATATAAAAGCGTAGAATCAGTAAGTATATGTAAGAGTAGTATAGATAAAGAATAAATAGGACATAACAGATATGTAAATGGCTAAGATTATGCTGAAGGGTAGGCCCCTATTAGGGCCAGTGAGAGAATGAATATAACCCCCAATCCTATGATATTGAGATACCCAAGCACATCTATGAAGTATTCCCGTATATCTATCTCTGTGAAGCCATCAGGTGAGGCTATTTATATGGATTTTGCCGACAGATATTCATCTAACAGTAAAGTAGTAAAAATATGAGATATATACAGTAGTACTTATACATTCCATTATCCCAGCTAGATTATATACTGACACCTCCCCCACATAATACCATATATATCAGAAGGGATTAATAGAGGAAAAAATATATAATAAAATAATATAATAGTATATATATAATATTATAGTATATAATAGAAATAATGAATATATATATATATATAAATATATATAAATATAATATAACATATATATTAATATATATTATATATATTATTATAATTGATATATATTAATATGAAATAATAGTAATATATATTAAATATATATATATTAATATATATATATATTAAGATATAGTATATTGAATAATATAAAATTATATATAATATATTTAATATATAGGCTTCTTGTTGTTTATAAAAACGTTTTGTAATCCTATTTGTCCTTATCATCCTGCCCACTAATTTCCATTATTATCCGTAACTTCATAATATATTTAATAATGATGGATAGTTATAATACTATGTTTAGAAATATTAGATAAAATGCCATCGAGAGTTTGACCCGTTTATAGTATAATAATACTAGAATAATATTTTCATGTCTTCCTAATAGATACTTTAGATAGTGCCGGAGAGAGAAAGATGTATTGAGCTAGAAATAAAACCCTTTAATTCTAAGATTATCGAGTTACAAGATATATAAAAATATAATGACCTATAACTAGCCTATTAAATTAAAAAAAGAGAAAAGATATTTGGGATGCAATTCTATTTATTTTGTTTATTTGAGCATCATGGCTAGCAGTTTAGAGTCCAATAAATAGTTTGAGAACTATATATATATAATAATATATAGATAATATAATATACTTATTATCATATATATATATAATTGATATAATATTATATATATATATATATATTATATAAATATTATATATATATATATATAATATGAATATGATATATTTACAACGCTAATATCTAATAAATAATTTACCATTATAATAATATATAATATAAATATATAATATATATATAATTTATTATAATAGAATAATATAAATTATATAATATATAATATAGAATATATAGATATAATATAATATATTATATATAAATATATATAATATTATATAATTAATAATATATAAAGTATTAAATAAATATATAATATAATAAATAATATATAAATATAATATATAATATATAATATAAGATATATATATATAAATATAATTATATAATATAAGTATAATATATAAATATATAATAATATCATTAGATATATAAGCAGTTTAAATGTTGCCGGGCTGGACACCAATTTTGAATAAATATAATATTATATAATATAATTAAATTAAATTAATAATATATAAAATAACATATATAATATATCATATTTTTGGAAAATATATATATTTCTATATAATATATAAGATAAAATATATATTATAAAAATATATAATAGAAAATATATTAAATATATAATAATTATATATATATATAATATATATATATATTTAATTAATTTAATTTTATATATATATATAGAATATATATACATATGAAACAAAAATAGTTTTATACTAGGTTATTATACTTATATATTAATATAATAATATTATATATTATATTAATAGTAATTATATATATAGTATATAATAATATATATATAATTATAAATATATATATAATATACATATTAATATATTTATATATATATATAATATTATATATATAAATATAATATATAAAAAATATATATATAATATATTATTAATAATAATATATATATATTACGATATATAATAATAATTAGTATATATATTAGCTTATATATGTATTAAAGTAAATCATATAAAATATATATATATATATATATATATATAAATATATACACGTAATATTATATTAATACTATATTAATAATATATATATTAATATATAATTATTATATATATAATATATATTATATAATATAATTTATTATATATATAATATATATTATATATATATTTGGTAGCATCGAAATTAATAGGTGAAAATATTGACTCATCCATTTTGTAGACACTGATATGTAGTTCCGACCGAGTTGTAAATATTCGCACATATATGCTATAATTAGATATAATATTACTTATATATAAATTATATTATATATATAATAATATATATATAATATATAATAATATATATATATATATATAATATATTATATATATAATATATAAGAATATATATATATATACTATATTATATGTATATAATAAATATATAAATTATTAATATTTTTATATAATATATATATATATATATATATAATATAAAAATAAAAGTGAAACTTGTGAAATAGAGTGAATATTGTAAAAGAGATATAATAAAAAATATATATATAATATTAATTAATATAGATAATATAATATATAAGATTATATAATATGAATAATAAAATATAGATATATTTACATATTAATAATAATATTAATTAATTAAATAATATATTATCTAATATATATATATAATATAATATATATATAATTATAATAATTATATATAAATAAATATATATATAATAAAATATATTATATATAATATATATATATAATATAATATATAATATATATATATATAATATAATATATATAATACTATATAATATATAATATAATATAGAGACGGAATATATATATATATATTAAAGGTATTAAAATATATATTATTATATATATATATATAATAATATTATAATAAATATAATAATATATATAGAATAGAGTGCTATATTATATATTATATATATATATAGAACGTGTATATATATATAGATACAGATAATATATTATATATATTATATTATTATAATATATATAGATATATATATAATAATTAAAATATATATATAAGATATGGTGTATAATATATAATATATATATATTAATAATTATTATATATAGATATATATATATATATATATATATATATATATATATAAATATAATATATAAATAATAAATATAATATTATATATAATTTATAATATCATATAAATATATAATAGAAATATATTATATATAAGAATATTAAAACATATATATATATATATAATATATATAATATATATATATATATATTATATTATATATTATATATATAAATTCTCACTTTAAGAACATGATATAAAAACAAATAAAAAGAATGCCACCAAAAATCTTCATAAATTATTTAATGAAGCCGTTAGGTCAAATATTTTATCTGCACGGAAACTTAGATAAGTTTATTTCCTACGCTCATCAATCTTTCCTCTCAAGCACTCTAAAAGTCATGGAAGACACTAAAAATTTTCCTGTTTTATACCACTAAACGCAAAACATCTCGAAGGCATTTTCAAATATCTGAACAGTGACTCATCATTTTAAAATATGATGTTACGGAATAATAATGGAAAGTAGGACAGATGAAGGACAAAATGATAAAACGTTTAAAAAAGAAGCATATAGTATATATATATATAATAATATATATATAGATATAATATATATAATATATATATATATATAATATTATATAATATATTAAAAGAATATATATAATATTATATAATTATTATATAAATTATTTCCTCCGATCCCAGGATTTGTCCGGTGCATATACACCGGAATGAAAAATGTAACCGTTCCTTTATACTTTACAGTGAGAAATTCGCAATCAAAAAAGCCACACTGAGGCTTCACGAGATCACGACGAACCTCACTTGTGCTTGTCAATGTGGGGTTCATCCCCTGGGCAAAGCCCCCTCGCAAAATCTCCCATTCACTCTTGTTAATGCACCTTCTTCTCTCCTGCCAAAACTCGCATCGCTTTTCAAGCAATCTTTACTGACTCAATCCCACTATATATTATTATAAATATATTATAATATATATATATGATAATTATATATATTATATATATATATATGTATAATATATATAAATAGATAATATATAATATAATATATATATATAAATATATATAGATATATATATATATATATAATATATAATGATATATATAATATATATATATGAAACTTCGGTTTCTGGAAAACCTGAAACCGTAGATTAAGAGAAGACAAAGCATATTTAATCATTTTATTCGAACGACGTTTCGAACACATGTTCATCTTCAGTCTAAAAATATTTAAATATAATTTCTAAGAGGAAACTAAATCTAAAATTATAAATATAAACAGCAAAAAACACAAGAAAAATTAATAATAATAATAATAATAATAATAATAATAATAATAATAATAATAATAATAATAATAATAATAATAATAATAATAATAATAATAATAATAATAATAATAATAATAATAATAATAATAATAATAATATGAAAATATAAAATATGAATAAATAAATGCAACAACAAATCAAAGGCCAACACTAAAAAGAGTAGAAAGAGTTATAATTACCAAGAGACTTTGGAGAGAACCAGTAATGACAAACCTTAAAAAATTGCAGACCGGAGTAGGGTTGGCCGACGCACCGAGTGAGGTGCGTCGTGCGGTCGGTGCGGTGCATGTTGGGCCCATTTTGGTGCGGTGCGTTGCGGTGCGGTGGGCTATAAAATTTGATGCGGTGCATACGAAAAAATAAAAATGCGGTGCGGAGCACGAAAAAAAATAATGATGCGGTGCGGTGCGGTGCGCGTGCGGGCCTTTTGATCGAAGCCGCACCGCACCGCCTAGCCTCGAAACATTCAAAAAAAAAAAAAAATAAAAGAGAGAGATTGAGGTAGATATAATATATATATTATATATATATATATCATATATATATAATATATATATATATATAAATTATAAATATATATAATATAATAATAATATCTAAAAAGAGATAAGTAGTTAGATATATATATATATATATATATATATATATATATATATAAATATATATTATAATATAAATATATATATATACTATAATATACCCCTTCAGGATTGTATGCTACATATACCTGAGCGAATTAAGAGAGAAAAGGCATGGTTACAAAAGGTTAGGTTTTGGAGCAAGAGAATTAGCGAGTAGCGCACTCACCTTTATACAAACCACGCTTAGCACGTTGATATTCCTATCTGAGCGTTATCAGTATTAAAGAGTAAAGGTAAACAAATGTTTCTATTACGATGTATCTTGACCCATCATTTTGCACAATAATTAAATGGAACGAACCATAAATATAGAGGAGAGAAAAGTGCTCAAATCGTTCTCTTTCATCATTTTATCCTTTACTATCATTGTGAGATATTAATACTCTCTTCGAGTTACTTCTAGAGGATGCACAAACAAAGTTTGTCTGAGTTTCATAATAGATCTTACAACGGATTGGAGTACAATGACACAATTTGTTAGAATGGAATTGCTTAAGAGAAGAAGACATTATTTATCACCAGAGCGATCCGTACTGACAGAGAGATCAATTAGTTCTTGCAACTAAATGGGTACTTTAAAGGAAATACATATCAGAAACCTATTTTTATTCTGCCGGTATTTATCTTGTGATCCATGTTCGAATGAGAAATATGCCGCATTTGACCTCATATTTTGAGAGAACTTCCCTGACTCTGTTGAGAGTTAAATACATTTCTAATGTTGCATGACTGACGGAGTTTGTCGTGTCACTCAAGAAAGAAACATAGTTTTTCCCTTCTATAAATTTCACCAAGCATCTCTCAGAGCACAGAACCATCATCTGGGATAGGTTCCATTCGGACAACATTCCATTAAATATGTCACGGAGATATTCACCTGTATGACGTCAGTGAGAGTCAGAGCACGACAAAAATTGCTTCTAATATAATGTCAACGCAGACTACTCAGAGAACAAGAAAAATGCTGATGAGATCTACCATTCGTCGATGGAGGAAAGCTAACTTGGATATTATCTGGCTAGGGGTATAAATTCAGAAACTTAGCTTCAACTTTATTATACTTGCTTTTCAAATAATATTCTCTTGTAGCTAATCCCTTGATAGTTCTTGAAAGAGACGATACTTCGCTATCCGTACAAACCAAGGCATTTCAACTGACCTAAACAGAAAATCCTTCATACTATATTCGAAATTTACTATATCACCTTTATGATTTTTCGCTTTCTATTGTATCCATATTATATGTAATTTATATTAGGTTCAAGAGTATCTAATAGTTCTTAAGCTGAATTGGGAATCCCTTCCACTTTACTCATTTTCCTCTACATTTTCCTGGGTTTGTGCTTAGATAGTTATAACCCAGATTCATTTTTCCTCCGAAAAAAGTTACAATTGCAAGGGTAGGTTGGTTTCGATGGAAACAATACGATAGAAATCCCAAACCACCACGATAAGATACCATTGCAGAAGGCTCAACAGTGATTCGATAGAATAATTACTCACAATACAAGCCCTATCAATATTAATATTGCCGTAGATTCGATTGCGACTCAATTCGCATTGGACGGCACTAGTCAACTCAGTTCTAATCAATTCTCCAAAAGTTGTTAATTTTTAAACAAAGTCCGTCAGACATTTTCTACATCGCATTCCGAGTTCGAGTGCGAAGGCAAAATATATTTTTAATATTTTGAATGCCAAAGTCAATGCTAATATTTAAAAAAAATTGAATAATATTATATATTATATAATATATAAAATAATATATATATAAATATATATAAGATATATATAATACTATAATATATAATATATAATATTATATATATTATATATATAGTATAATATATATATATATACTATATATATATATATATATAGTAATATATAATATAATTATATATATATAAATAACGGTATAAAATATAATATATGATATAATATATATATAATATATATAAATTATATATATATATAATAATATATATATAATATATATAATATATTATTATATATATATATAACTATATATAGTATATATATACGGTATAATATATATATTATATATAGATATAATATATATATAGATATATATATAATATATATATTATAAATAGATATATATATTACATATATAATATATATATAAATAAATATATATATATATATAATATATATATTATAATATAATATATATATATATGATAAATTATAAATATATATAATATATATATATAATATATATATAATATATATTATATATATTATATATATAATATATATATATATATATATTATAATATATATATATATTTATATATATATATATATATACTATATATAATAATATAAAAATAGATTATATATATATAATAATATATATAATAATAGATATAATAGAATTATATATATATAGATATATCATATATAAAATAAATAAATATAATATTTAAATATATATATAATAATATCATATATAATATATATAATTATTAATATGATATAATATAATAGATAATTATATATATATATATATATATAATTATATATATGTATATATATATATTATATAATAATATATATATATATATACATATAACATAATAGTTTATAAAATATATATATAATATATATATATATATATATATATATATAATAGATATAAGATATAATATATATTATATATATTATATATAATATATATGTGGCGCCTGAATTCGCATGTTGTGCAACGACCACTCTTTTCCTATATCAACGATATTTGTGTATATTATTGTCAGAAAAAATTTCACATTACTCATATTATAGATATATATATACTATAGATATATATAGATATATATATAAATAATATATATATATATATATATATATAATATATATATATATAGATATATATATATATATATATATATATATATATAGTATATATATAGTATATAATATATATATATATATATATATAATATATATATATATATATATATATATATAATATATATAAATATATATATATATATATATATATATAATATACTAATATATATATAATATAATATATAGTATAATATAATATAGCCGATTATAAGGCTTCGATTTTCCTCGCGTGCAATTATAATGCAACTTCCTTAAGTATCTCATCGGGAACTGAACGACATATTTGAGAATGTGCTAATGATTTAACATAGCTATAGGTGAAAACTTTCCGGCAATGCATGTCTCAACTCAAGTTTTGAAAAATAAACGATATATAAAAAAATTTCGTTGTTTTTGAAATTTTTTATTTTAATGTTCTTGTGAACATGTTATAATGATTAACATTAGCTATATAATGAAAAACTACGTTGGCAAGAGTCTCACTCAAGTTTTGAAAAATACGAATATAAAAAAAAAATTCGTTCGCTTATAATTTTTATTTATATGTCTTTGAGCTCTATTTCGTATAAGTTTCACATTAAAAATAAATCAGAAAGGAATATATATATATATATATTATATATATAATACTATATATATATATAATATTATAATATATAATATAATATATATTAGATTATATTATATACTAATATAATATATATATATTATATATATGATTATAATATATAATATTATTATATTATTTATTATTTTTATATTATTATTTATTATTATTATTATTATTATTATTATTATATATTATTATATAGTATATATTGATTATTATTATATTATATTTTATATTATTATACTATTATTATTATTATTATATTATTATTATATTATGATATTATTATTATTATAGTATAGTAGTATAGTAGTAGTAGTAGTCATAGCGTATGTATTATTATTAGTAGTAGTATAGTAGAAGAATAATGACAAGTTAAAGAAACAAGCCCAGCCTACCGCCCTTTTTACCTTTAAGTGAGACCCGTCGCAGGCAGAAAATCCACCCCTAGGCTCAAAGACTGCGAAGTACTCAACGTGGCATCTCGTCAATGTGGGTCATTCCCCTGACAAAACAGCAACCATACCCCTCAAAACCCGCCACATCCACTCCATTATGGCAACCTTTCTCTCGCTCTACCAAATCACATTCCTCTCCTTCAGCTTCTTACTTACTCAATCACTTTTTCTTTACGTCTCCCAGCCGGTCGATTCCTCACCACACTCACCACTAATACACCGTTAACCACCGCATCACCATGTCCTTTCACATACAACCATGAATTTACTTCGTTATTCTCCATACTCCTCTCACACCACACAACCCCCTAATACGTTCATCCTCATTTAATCATTCGTCCCACACCTAACACACCCTTAGATCCATCCGAACAACATTGCTCACTTTATATCTATACCCTTATTCCAGTCACCATCAGTTTCACTACTTGTACATTTAACACAGCTAACAACATACCCTCATGCGACCCTAGCACACTAACAATTAGTCCTTTTACATCCACCAAGGATTAAATTTCACCAGCCACCTTCCTGCATTCACAACTTTCTTACCTCACTCTCCATCATCCGTTCCCTTTTCATCCAAACATATATCCTAAATATTAAACTCAGACACTTGTTCCATTGCTCTACCATCCAACATAACCTCGCTCCGAGGACTGTCTTCACTCACAACAAACCTTGCATCTATCTAACGGGTACTTTCAAACCCCTCCTTCTTACACACCCTGCCAAATCCCTCGATCAATCATCTCTCAATTATTCAGATTAAAGATAGATTTACATTCTCAAGACATTTAATTGTTGCCACGTTTCCGGAAATGTTTCCTCAGTATCATTCCATCTTTCCTGATAAAAATGTAAATGAAACCTAAGTACACTTTCATTGACATAAGAAACTTAAAACAGGAAACTATCATTAATTTATAGCTAGAAGAATTTCGTTCTATGTCTGGAGCAATAGCTTTATTCGATTTATAATAGAAAAATCACTTGGAAAGCCACTCTTTAGGAAAAGTGTGAAAACATTTAAAATTTGAAAACCTTCGATGAAAACTTCCAAAGCAGAGCGCTGTTTCCTTATTTAAAAGGATTAAAACCTTTTCTTAGAAACACCATGGGCAAGAAAGACCTTCCGCCTTAGCAATGCTTTGCAATCAGAAAGACTATTATGGGCATACAGATTTAAAATAAAAGTTGATTGAAAATTGCTCAATCAAAAGATAGAAGAGCGGACTTTTTTTTAAATAAAGTAAAGTTAATACATAACTTTTTAAAAATAATTGTAAAATTTTTTAATTTTCTAGATTAATGCTTTACGGCATGCTCTCCTTTTTGAAACACACACGCACCCAACACCATCCACAACACAATATATATAATATATAATATATAATATATATATATATATATAATATAAATATATATTATATTATAATATTATTATATATATAATATAAATATATACTGTGTGTGAGTAAATGTAAAATAACTACCAATATCATTTTAGACGAGCCCGCGTCCATATATATAATAATATAATTATATATATATATAATATAATAATATATATATATATATAATATATATATATAATAAATATTACATATATATATATATATATATATATATTTATATATATCTTCTTTACACTTTTTCAATAAAAATATAGGTCCGCTGGAATTGAAGTTACAACAATTTAGCTCTTGTGATTACAAAAATTAGAGATATCACGTTGTAATTAAAGTACTGCCCAGAAAAAGGGTTCATAAGGTAGTTGGAAAATAGGTAACGGGAGTATGTTCCAGACTTACATTGGAGTACAGTAAGGTGAGCAATTGCTGGTAAATCTGAGGTCAGAGATGCAGCATAAAAATATGAACGGTAGAAAGTGTGTGGTCGCCGAAAGCAGTTTCTCATGCAGAGGATGTATTGAAGAGTTCAGTTAAGAGCAGCGTCGTCCTATAGAGCGCATTGAAATAAAGAGAGGACGTGATATTCGATTAGTAAAGACGAAAAGCCCGAGACTCAACCCATTTGTAAGATAGCAGTGTGAGTGGAATTAACTCCAGAGCGATGAAGAAAACTTATACAGGGCGAACGACACCCTTAAAAATATCAAACAAGTGTCTGGACACAAGAAAATTATGAATATGTCTCAGAACAAAAAAAATTTTGAACGTGTCTCAGAACACAAGGAAATTTGAACGTTCCAGAAAAGGTAGTATTAAAATAAACACCAAGAATGTTAAGAACAGAAGAATATGATTTATAGTGTTTTCGAAGAAAATGTTATAGTTGTGTTGTACCAAGTAGAAAGATAGAAGAACTGAGCTTTTGAGTAATGAAACATCTTTGTCTCAATCGCCAAAGCAATTTGAGAAGATCAATGCAGTTGATTCAAGGGGTGCCCTTCCAGCGTGAGCTAATTGCGGTTGAAAAGCATCGTCTATCAAATAGGGAGTAATAGGCAATCGTCGCGCATAGGATGGATGAATACATAGAGAGTCTTTATAAAAAGTAAAAGCAGGAGGAATAAAACAGAACCATGTTAACATCACGATTTATAGATATTAAAGGATGGGCGGTTCATTAACCATAATTCACGAAGGAAAGGACAAAGAAACAGAAAAAAAACAAGAAGAGCACTTCTTACGAAAGCCGTACTGCGAGCAGAGAAAGAGAAGGCATCTCGAGAGTTTTCAAATCTCCTGCTAGGATAATTTGAAAACTATTAAAATGAACAGAAGATAGAAGATTTGGCGATAGTGGAGTTTGAGATCGGTTCCTTTTTGTACAGGCACCTTCCAGCAAGACAAAAAGGTCAAATAAAAAGAAATACAAGACGGAAAAATTTAAACAAAGCAGAGTGCCAAGCTGAAGCAAGTTTGGAGAACTATAGGATTAATATAATCAGGACCGTACGCTTTCTTAGTGTCAAGCTCCGAAAAAGCAGAAATAACACCATTTAGAAATTACAATGTTAGCATAAATATGTTGGAGGGAGTTGGAGGAAGAATAGCACTGGAATCGTCTATTGGAAACTCGAAACCAAAGAGTTAAGCAGAGTTTTCAGCTTAGTGGCAGTTTAAACGGCAGGTATGCCGACGGAATGAAAACTGAATCGAATTAACATCTTTTTAAAAATAGCATATCAGCTCAATCTTTTATTTGATAACTGAGAAAGAAATTTTTAGTAGTCATGGAGAATAAATTTTTGGCAATTAGTTCTGTCTTGCCAGAATAAGCAAAAAATCATGATTTTAGCATGACAGAAATTCCTAAAGCCAGCGTCAATGTGGCTTTAGCACTTGATCATGTTTTATAAAACAAAGGTTATCTAGGTAAAAACATATGACACGCCTCCATGTCAGATAGAATTAGCTCGCACTTTGCACACTCCGAGAGACCCTTTCCACGGAAGCTTTAGTCATTTCATGGGAAATCAAAAAAGTACGACACCAAGTCCTGCCTGTAGCAAACACCAAAGTCCTAAAAAACGTATCTCTCGCCGTAGGCTGGCGTCTTCCTGCGAATCCTTTAAACGATAAACAGAAAATAATGGAGATATGGAGTCAGCATCGGAGGAACCAGAGAGGAAAGATAATTTAACAGAATAGGATAAGACGATCAGAGATACGATACGAGCGAACTAACTGCTCGATAAAATCTGGAATAGAAACGGCGCCAGCAAGTTCAACGTATCTTGAAATTAGGGAAAGCAACTAGCGTGGTGAATATTGAAATAAACAAGAATTGATAATTCAGAGAAATTGAAGAAGAGGAGAAAGTGTCTAATTTATTACTGACAGGTCAGCTGAGCCATTACGTAGAATATTCGAAACTTCAAATCAAAGACACGGGGAAACAAACATCATTGCACACATGGCACAACTGCCTTGGCTGAAAATTGAGGGAAGAAGTAGTATAAGAGTAGAGTAAGCAGAAACGCTCAAAAAACTAAATTTCGGTTAGGAATAAGAGAGGACAAAAGGAGAGAGGTGATGTTCAACCCAAAATGAAAATTAATTAAACGAGAAGTTCAGAAATTTATGAAAGAGAATAGAGCGTACATCAAATACAGGCGCAATTCCGTGACGGCACCAACTCCATACCAGAGCCGAATGGCCTTTAAATGCTTGATTAGGTAGGTGGATAGGGTTATTTTTTGAAAACCACACCATAGTTTTCCAAGTACAATGGGTGGCTCCATTTATAACATCTTTTATTTTCTTCTTTACAGTAATGTGTCTATATTGCTATTTTATAGTGGTCATAAGGAGGCTTACTCAATGTAAGAAGAATGTGGATACGAGTACAAATGAAGAACCATTGACACTGGAGTCCTGGACATACTTAGTCTATATATGCCAATTGTTATTATGAAAGCAATTGCTAAGAAATTTGAATTCTTTGTGCAGTAATATAAGCTGAGCTTATTTTAAAGCTATGTTGATAAGGTGCGACATTGAGGTTGAACTCATGGCGAAAACTGAGAAGCTTGGTACGAGCCTGAAAGTTACTTTTATATTTTTTTTTTGTACACAATGTAAATACACTAAAAGTCTTTCATTCTGTAATTACATCCAGAAAAGAAAGACGACCTTTACTTTGTACTGTATTGATGTAGTTGCAGAACTGGGCAGCCTTCATGGTCTTGACGTGCGATAATACCATCTACATAGCGTCTGTAAAAAGTTGGTTTAGGGACATTAGTATTGTTCAAGAAGATCTCCTCCAATTGATTCAAAAAGATGTTGGCAAAATTAGACCAATGGGATCCTTATGCTATCACCATCAAAATCTAGTTGGCATATTATATTTTACTAAACAGAAAATAAGGATCTGAAACCGAGAATGAGTATGCTCGGGAATGATGTCATCAAACCAATGTGCTATTGAATTATTAAAACCAGGTAGTATATAGACAATTTCCTGAAGCGGTACAATAGTGAATAAGGATTCAGTATCGAGGTTAACCATAATTGAATTTTGAGAAGACAGTTAACGTAATTCCTCAACAAAATAATAGAATTTCTTGACAGTGTAGATTGAAGCGAGGGCTGGAGAGTGAACAAGTTACTTAGATAGTGGAAGTTATGCATTTTATATCCAGCCAGAATGGGTCTAGCTGGACAATTTGCTTATGTACTTTACGTTTACGAGACCCATAAAAAACAGCTGCGTAGAAAAACACGATGTAAATCGAAGGATAATCACTCCAATACCCTCATTTCATTATTATTATTATATTATTATTATTATTATTATATTATTATTGATGGATATTATTATATATTATTATTTTAGTATTATTATTATTATATTATGCTATATAAAGTTTATCTTATTTCCAATATTCTAATATTATTTCTGTACATAATTTAATTTACTTAAAATAATTTTAAAATAATTATTTTAAGGAAATTAAATTATGTACAGAAATAACTATTTAGAATATTGGAAATAAAATGAAAAACTTTTATAAATCATAACAATATGTTAATTCCTATATATATTATATATATTTATATATATAGTATTATATATTTAATATTATTATTATTATTATATATTATTATTAATTATATATTATTATTATTGATTATAGTATATATTATATGTGCTTGCTGTTCTTGTTATAATTGTTATTACCAGTTTATTATCATTATCGTGTATGTACAAGCATAAGTCTTACCAATACTAGTATACATACTTTATACTAATGGATTCTAAGTAAACAAAATATTAACATGGGCTCATATGATGGTCTCACCACCCCAGCTTCCTTTTCATTTAAAAATTAACTTATTAATTTTAATGCACTGTTACAATCTTTTAAATTTATATATTTACTGAATAATTTCTTGATTTTTATTATATTATATTATTAATTATATTATTATTTTATTAATTATATTATTATTATATTAGATTTATTATTATATGATTATTATTATTCATTATTATTATTATTATTAATAATTATTATTTAAATTAATTATTTTATTATTATTAATTATTATTATTATTATTATATTATTATTATTATATTATATTATATTATTATGATATTATATTATTATTATTATTATATATTATTATTATATATTATATTTATTATTATTTTATAATTATTATTATTATTATAAATATATTATCTAAAACAGATTCTAAAGGCTCCAAAACATATATCAAACACACAACAATTCTTAACTCTAAAAGTACTAATTGCGGTATTTCAACATTTATATCCAACGAGAACATGCTAATCGGGCAAACTCTCTCTCAAATTTAATGTTATCAAATGATTTCGTCAACTACATAACGCTACACTAACACGTCCAAAACAACTCGAAAATAGATTTCCGCTCTAATAACATACTGGGAAAACCTAAACAGAACGTAAAACCTTCGTAAAAAAAAGATATGTCCATCACTTCAGTCTTGCAAAATTCTATATTAGCAAACTCAAAATTTCACACCCATAAAAAAATACGGCTAATGGAGTATCAAAGGAACTACATAAGACAAAATGAACGAAATGACTTTTCTTCACATACACGGAGACATTGCATCGACGAAAAATCAACTCTTTCGTAAACATATAAATAAAGCTTCGATGAATCATCCCTATAAAACGAAAGAAAACTTGCGCTAACAAGAATTCAAAACCATGGGCTTAACACCAGCTCTGCTAAACTCTATGAACCAAAAAAATAAACTCCACCGAAACTATAAAAACAAAATATCCATCCAATTGTAAACACAAGATAAACAATTAAAGGCAATCTGAAGAAAAGCAAAGAGGAAAACGACTACTCTAACAAATTCCAGGTTTGCAACAAAGACTCGAAGGCCACTGGTTTATCAATAAATAATCAACCAATAACAAAAAAAAAACTCACAATGTATAAAAAAGAACTGAATTAAACAATCAATTAACAAACCAACCAAAAATTAAAGATCGCAGACGGCTAAACGAATACTCGTAAACTCGGGAAAGCAAATTTGGAAGACATAACCCCTAAGATCAAATTATTTCATATGAAACTTTCTCACAGAATACGAGTCTAACTTCTTTATTCCTATTCACTTCTCGGAGGTAAGAAATTAATTGCCGATTAAAACCAAAAAATTGAGGTTTCATTCGTTACGCTCTT